>PITA01005320.1:0-64750 GCA_004023965.1 Spilogale gracilis
AATTCCTAGGATAAAGTAAGCTAGAGAAAATAAAATGTTATTAAGAAATTTATAAGATTATGCTGAGTGAAATAAGCCAAGTAGAGAAAGTCAAGTATCACATGGTTTCACTTACTTGTGGTGCATGAGGGGTAACCTGGAGAATAGTGGGAGAAGGAAAGTAAATGGGAAGTAGGGCAATCCAGGGAGAGAAAAGAAACAACAGAGACTTTGGACACAGAAACAAACTGAAGGACTTGGAGGGAGGGGGCTGGGGGATGAGAGAGCCTGGTGGTGGGTATTGAGGGCACCTATTGGATGGAGCACTGGGTGTGGGGAATGGGGAATGAATTTTGGAACACTAGAAAAAAAAATTAAGTAACAATAAAAAAATTAAAATTAAAATTAAAAAAAATTATAAGAAAGAAAAAACACATTTACAGCTCTGTCCTGTATTCACAGAAAAGAAGTGGGCCAAGTGGACCAACATGGCTCAAAACAATGTTTTTCAAGGACCAGTTATATTTCTAATCATCTAGGAACTACAAATCCTAACTGATTTGTCCATTTTGGAATGACAAAACCATACTGTATCTTTTGCTTTTAAACCACGTTGCCATAATCCATGCCTGACTTTTTAAATTTTAATTACTCGATTAACAGAATGGAAGTAAGTGTAAAGCAAATGCACTCTGCACACAGAATCTATAGAATTCCAAGTAGGTCTGTTGAAAATTTAGTTCAACTCAATAGGAACAACTGGCTTCGAATTCAACATTATGTATATGAACTATTTATGTAACTGATTAAATCTTTTTCACATAAAATTCATCGAATTGAATAACATCAATTTCAAGGTATTGTAAAACTGACTAAGCATTACTTTGAGAGTCTTGAACATGCATTTTGTTTCTTTCTAATTTTGGTTGTGTCATTTGGAGTTTTACACTTGATATTCTATAAAATAAAATTGAAACATCTTTAACCATCTGGTAGTTTTGTGGATAATTTAGCATAAATCCACTTGTGGCAGTTTATTTCGGAGTAGTTCCCATTAAATACTGATCTTTAAGTATTGGAACTCCATTTTTAAGTACAAATGTGTTATAATTATATATCTCCAGTTGTAGGCTTTTCTATAATTGAGGTAATTACAGTCAATAAAAAGATAATTTGAGACTATCATTATAGAACTGCTGTTGCCTACATGTGGTGGGTAATAAATGGTTAACCAAAAAATCCCCTGTTGCTGGAACCAGGGGGATATTTGTGAGGAATACAAAGAGATGGATTTTTTTCAGGGTTTACTCTTTCAATTTGCTTCCCCACTGGAAGAAATCTTGCAGCATCTATAAACCCTCCTATCTCTTGGTAATTCTGAAGGAGTGAGAGCTCAGAGACAACGCCCACAGAAAGCTACTAAGGTCATTCACTATGGATAGATGGCAAATTCATCACGTTTACTCATACCTAGAGCAAAACATTTAAAACTAATGAGCTAAGAAAAACATTTGCAATACCAATTGAGGAATTTCAAGAATCATCAATTTTTCTTTATTAGAAAGGGAATGATTCAAGGCAATGATCAGTTCATTTTGAATTGTTCTAGCAGCCTAGCACAATGAAGAACAGAACAAAAAATACTGGATAAGAATGATTTCAAACAGAGTTGAAATGAAACCCTCCATGTGATACTAGAAACGAAATAATTCCACACTGAAGCATGGACTTCATATCAGAACCACACTGCATACTTCTTGTAGTAAGAATAACTATGCAAAATGTAGGATACTAACACTTTTTTCTATTAATAAGGATATGGAAAGCTCATTATTTAACTGTATAAATATCTCAGACATTCCAGGAAGCAGAAATAGCATTCAAAAGAGAATGAATAAGAATTCAATAATGCAAGTCTTTCCATTAATCTTCACACAATTTTGATATACATATATGTTTGTGATGGTAGAAGAGATCATGTACATGTATACCTATTATGGTCTCTCGTTTTCAGCTTGGAGATAGATGATAGATAGATGATTGATAGATGATAGCCTTCTATTCTAAACAACAATAATAATAAAATCAAATCAAATCTAGGTTTTCTTCCATAAAAACACCACTTTAAGTGATCATCGTATATGAAGATCATATCAGTAATTCAGCAGTGAAAATTTATCATAGTCAAAATGAACCTAATTTCTATAATGCATGTCCTATTTATTTCTACCTTTCTGTATCCTCTGTCTTCTTGCCTATGATGAACTGAAATACTTAATGTGGGCAGAAGTTATTTATTGAGAAATTCTTATACTCTATAATTTATACATTGAAAATATCCACTTTCCTTCAATAATATATTGAAAAATATATTTTTATATCTAAAGGTAAAGTAATTATTTGGATACAATGTGCTGTGACACCATGGTTTCTTTCTGGGTTTATGGTAATATCTGCCATTTATCAGTTGCTACTCCCCTTATAATAGCATAGACTTTGGCTAATTTTCCAACTACAGTTAGAATAGGTCTCAAAAAGTCTTGATTAAAGGACCTGTAATAAAGCTTGAACAAAGAGGAAAGAACAAGTGTGCTCAAGTTAGCAAAAGAAGTAGAATATCATGGTTTCAACTGGCTAGCAGTTTCAATATATTTTCTGGAAAAACAAATAAATAAATAAGCATGGGATAATCTTTACCAGAACAATTACCTTATATAAAGCTCCTTTATTTGAAGTTACTGATTATTAGAGAAACAACTAAATGCTTTCCTAAGTAATTAGAGGTTAATTCCTGAATGCTTTGATTGTTTTTCTTTCCTGATGTTCTTTAACATGCCACTGTGACGTGCATGGATCTATGAAGATACCTACAGAGTTTGTGTCTGTACATAAATGTTTATTTATATATGTTTTATTATATTAAATCTTCAACCGTATCTACATATCACCACCTTCAAAAGGAAAATCGCATCATGGTAGTGATTAATATCTGTGTGTGAATGTAACAAAGAATTCTGTGATCCATTACTTCTACACTGTGTACTGTGACGTTATGTTTATGACATGTTCACATTTCATTTTTGGTGTCAGTACCTATTTTAGGATATATATTTTCTTTTGCTAGATAGTATTTGATAAGGATAATATATATATTTGTTCATCTTTCTGAAAACATAGAGGAATAAATGTATATGTTTGGGTTATGGTTAAATTTAATAATGAAGGAATATTCAAAGTTATCCACAATCTAGAGACAGATGCTAATTTAATAGTCAGTGTGTTTGGTAATTTCCATTTTGAGGCCCATCATAGCAGTTGAAAAGTTCCTCATTATAGAACATAATTACCAGCCTTTTTAAAATGTCAAGTTCTAAACAAAAAAAAAATGTCAAGTTCTGTGAATAATTTCTATCAAATAACAGAACACAGAAAAAACTATTTGATGAAATATCTTTTTTTTTTTAAGACTTTATTTATTTGACAGAGAGAAACACAGCCAGGGAGGGAACACAAGCAGGGGGAGGGAGAGAGGGAGAAGCAGGCTTCCCACCAAGCAGGGAACCTGATGTGGGACTCGATTCCAGGTCTCCGGGATCATGACCTGAGCCGAAGGCAGTCGCTTAACCAACTGAGCCACCCAGGTGCCCTTGATGAAATATCTTCACTGCTCTGCTGTGTATGGACAAAGGGAATACATGCTAATGCTAAAAGATGTGGTCTTAATTGGTTACAGTTTTGCATTTTAATAGGTTCCTGAAACCCGTACTATAATCCCTAACACACAAAGACTATCATATATGTCTTCTTTGAGGGCAGGTTGCCTAGATTAAGAATTATGGACTGATTTATGACTCATATTTTGATTTTGAGTTAGTAAACATTAATTGCTTTATTATTTTCTTTCTAAAAGAAATGCTGAGCATATGTAATCATAGTCTGCCAGAGTCAGAAATTCAGGTTTTAAATCTCAGTGTTGCCAAGCAAATTGGTAGGATCTTGGGTAATATTTGTTACCTGTCTAAATCCCTATGGTAAACACTAATACCTACCTAACTCATCAACTCATTCTGAAGATGAAGTGAAAGAATCTACATTGTTGAGTTCTTAATGGTTTCACTTACTTGTGGTGCATAAGGGGTAATATAGAAGACAGTAGGAGAAGGAAAGTAAATGGGAAGTAGGGTAATTCAGGGAGATAAATGAAACATGAGAGACTTTGGACACAGAAACAAACTGAGGGACTTGGAGGGAGGGTTAGGGGGATGGGAGAGCCTGGTGGTGGGTACTGAGGGCACCTATTGCATGGAGCATTGGGTGTGGGGCATGGGCAATGAATCTTGGAACACTGAAAAAATAAAATAAATTTAAAGTAAAAAAAAAAAGAATACTTCATATGTCCCTTCTAAGCTGTAATATTTGCAACTGAATTTTGAATCTAGAGCAGTCAGACTATTGAGTCTTCAGCATGTATGTTTTGCCCTATGTAACGCCCTCAAAGAATGTAGCTGTTTTCAAACATAGTAGCCAATGCTGAGACTAGCAGTGTCGGAAATACCGTGGTTACAATGCCAGGGAGTCCTTCAACTGGGGTTAGCAGACTGTGGCTACATTCTTAGCACTGTAGTACTATCAAGTTTAAGATATATTCAATTAATAAGGTGAGAAAATTTAATAAAGTCAATATCAAAATTCCCAAGACATAAAACATACTGTGTTATGACATGTAAAACTGTCACTGTCACTTACACTAAAGAAATCCACCTGGAACTAGATCTAAGTTATCTAACACACAAGCTGTTAATTTTTAAAGTCTCCCATACTTGATAATGGAATTGTGAACTCCATGTGTGAATAAACAGCATGCAATTGTGTATCCAAAAATGACTGACTTTTACCTACTGCAAAACTACACAAATTTTGATATATATGTGAAAAACTGTAGTTTACTTCTCACAAAACAGAACATATGTACTAAAAAGAAGAGCAACAAATATCAAAGTGAGAAACACTAAACCCTTCATTATTAAAATTGAGGTAAGGTCAAAGAAACATTGTATTCAGCTTATTTTTTGAAGATTTTATTTATTTGAGAGAGAGAGAGTAAAAGTGGAGGAGCAGAGAGAGAGGGACAATCAGACTCTATGAGGAGTACAGAGACTGATGTGGGACTCAATGTGAGATCATGACCTGAGCTGAAGACAAGTGTCAGATGCTTAACCAACTACCCAGCTACCCAGGCATCCCCAGCTTTTTGTTGTTGTTTTTTTTTCCTTATTAAAATATATGTTTTCCATTGTAATATATAGCTTTGTCTGATGTCATCATGGAAGAATTTATCAATATTGTTAATTTTCCCATGCTCATACACTTCTTTATGCACTTATATTTTTCTAACATGCTCACTTGACTTTATCATGGAAAGTTTGTGAAATTTATTTTGGAATTAAGGAGTTCTGAGAAAACTGATATATGATATCCCCACCTGCACATAAAGTTTAGTGTCTTAATCCTCTCATAATCCATTCAAGATGCTAAATTTGCAACATTGGTAAATATCACTTCACTTCAAGGAATTATACTTGACATTGGATTACACAGATAGCAATGAGTAATTAATCATATGTGTCCTAACCTAATAAGTAATCATAGCTACGGAAGAATCACAAACCATTTATGGTAAAATGAAGTAAAAATCCCAGAACAGATTCACATATTTTAAGCCTTGTAGGGATCATAGATAAAATACTCCCATCTACCTATAAAGTGCGGACACTGAATTGCCAAAGCTGTTGTCTGGGGAATTAGGTATCAGGAAATCTGGAAATGAGCATGTTAATGGAAGAGCTAAAATTTGTAGGTGTGCCTCCTTAATAATATCCATTCTCTTTAAAATAAGAGACCTTAAATTTATTGAAATCAAATAAGGAAATTTAAAAAAATATTGTAGAATTTTTGAGGTATGAACTAACATAGCGATCATAGGCTTTAACCATCCTCTTTAAAGTTGAGTAGACTTACACTCAGTGGTATTAATCGTCATGTTACAGCATATGGATTGTCAACAGGGAAATAGGACTACAGTCTTGTTCCTTGTTTAAAGCGTGATGTTCTCACCATTGCATCATGCCATTTTCATATCATTGTTTGATTGTTTGCCAAGATACTGTCAATCATCCGGCATTTGGCGATATACATCCTATGGCTGCTACTTATATTTGGAAGTGAAGTTAAAGTTAAGTTGAATTAGGGAACAGAGTGCTTGGTATGAGGAAGAAAGAGAATTTTTCTTTAGCTTGTCACTTTTACATTCCTTGTGAATTTTCTTTCATTCCTGACATTCAGTTTCTCTCTAATAAAATTAAAAAAAGAGAGAAAACACATTAAAATTTAAAAGAAAAACATTTTCTCTGCCTACCTTAAAAGCTATTACTGAATGATATTTTTATAAGTTCAAGAGCCTAGACAAATGTTATCCTGTGACAATAATATATTTTGCTATGATGATTATATGATGTTTTAGAGGACTAGATGTACTCTAACTTATTATAAAATAATGGATAATAGTATCTGGAGCCTGGAAAAGGAAAGTGAATCGTGGAGTATTGAAAGCAATCTCTCTCTCTCACACACACACACACACACACACACACACACTCATCCATTTAATGAAAACTCTAATGAATTGAATTATACATGAGTCCACACAGAATTCCAAAAGACATAACATTTATAATTGCATATATCCACTCTCATTTCCTAAAATGAAGTCCTATGTGCTTCAGAATGGCCATTTCCCAACACTTGTCGATTAATACATTCCTCAGGGACACATAAAATGTTGTCTCTTATAAGCTTGTCTTCTTTGGGCAGAGAGCCAAGTTTCTTATTCTGTCATTATAAGTGCCTTGAATTCCATTCTACAGATGCTTATGTAGCAAGAATTAATGGTAATGGGTGACTATATCTAAATGAAACTTGCATTGGTTGACCAGGGATTACTTTCTATCTCCTCAGCACGCTGTGGTGACAATATTTATTCTACAAGTTGGGTACTAAAGATGACAGTGGAAATACTGTTTATGGACATTATTTTCCCCTGATAATGGAGATACTCAATACCTTATTCCATGCAGAATATAAAATTGTTAAAATATGTAAAATTCTTATAAAATTTATAATTTTGTACAAATTTGTAAAATGTATAAACTTTTTGTAAAATCTGACTTTTTATTTCAATTTATTTTTCTGTTATATATGCAGTTGAACTTTAAACCATTCCGACAATCAAAATGCCAAATTTTCTGCTAAAGGATTATGTATATGTCAAAGTGTATCAAAATGAACATTTTAAACATGTGAACTTTATTTTATGTTAATTATGTCTTGACAAATTTTTAGACTTAAAAAAATTCTATAGCTATTCAGAAAAAAATGAATTTAAGTTCTCATGGTAGCTATTGACCAGGGAAACTTTTTTTAATGTAACTTATTTTGCTTAAAACTAAGTAATTTCTTTAATTTATAGAATGTTTGGAGGTATAAACATAAACAAGATTAACGAGTATGACTAAAGAAATATCACATGTGGCATCACATTATTTATGCTGATTATGAAGAAAAGGAAAGAATGGGTCTATACTTAACCATTTTTCCTAATTTTTAGGCTTGGGAGATTAACCAGGTCTACATCATGTGTTGTTAAGTAGGCATTAACTCAGTAGCAAGACTAAATCTCTGTATACCCTAAGTGAGGACAAATTGATTCTGCTTTCCCAATAAATATTTATTTTTGTCCTTGAAGAGTTTTTTTGGCTCATTTATTTATTGAGCTGTGTAAGAATATTTTGATAGTACTATAATCAAGCTCAATACATTTTGGGTAGGAAAGATTCTTTATTTTGATCTATGAGGGATGAAATTTGTTCTATAAAGTTCAAAACAGGACATATTTTAAAAGGGTATATTAATGTTTAAACATGGGATACACAAACTAGATGATACATTTTTTTCTAATGGATGCATTGATCTATAGCTGTGTTATTTAATATAGTAGGCAGGAGCCATGAACATGACTATGCGAAGTTAAACCAATTAAATTTAAATAAAATTAAAAATTCAGTTTCTCAGTTACACAATAGTCATACATGGCTTGTGACTACCGTATTGGAAAATATAGGTTGTAGAAATTTCCATTATTGGTGAGTTAATATTATATTTAACAGTACCATAACATGACATCCAGAAATAAATTATCACAAGTATTGGTTACTCTGATACATGTCAATAGAACATCCGAGCTGTTGATTAGAAAGAGAAACATAGTAATCAATCCAACAAGTACAGAGGTATAACACAAAGAGTCCATCCTTCCACCAAAGGAGTGCCCAAAAATGGATACCAAAACCCCAATAAGAATGGGAATATTGCTAAGGGAAAAAGCCTTACATACATTTTGGGAAAAGCTGTTTAGAAGACACCCCAAAAATTTGACAGTTGTGATATGCCGCCTCCAAGCTTACAATGTCCCCAAAATCATCTTTCTATGTATTATAATATGGAAATGTCTGACTGTAAACATTGAGTGCAGTAATTAGTCGCTGAAGGTCACATTTATGTAGAATCCAAATATGAATTGCAAGGGAACTAATCCAGACTTCAGGTAATAAAAACAATGCTGGAGAATTCTTAATTCTATTTAGAAAAAATTATTTATTTCATTTGTACTACACTCTTTATTTTTAATAAGAAAGTTGTTCATTGGGTACCTGGGTGGCTCAGTAGGTTAAGCATCTGCCTTTGGCTCAGGTCATGATCCCAGGGTCCTGGGATTGAGTCGTACAAAAGCCCCCTTGCTCAGCCCTCTCCCTCTGCCTTTTGCTCCCCCTATTTGTGCATATTCTCTCTCTCTGTCAAATATATAAATAAAATATTTTTTAAAATTAAAAAGTTGTCCATTTATCTCCCATAATTTATGTCTAGCAAGATTACTCATCTTTTTTCTCCCCCAACCCTTAATAATTGTTCCTAGATTTTCTCAGACATTTTACTTGAACAGTCAAATGATCTCAAATAAAGATATTTTCCCCCCTACAATTCTTGTCATTAAAATATCTTCCTTTTTCTTTTCTTCCCTTTCTTCTCTTTTCTTCCCTTTCTTCTCTTTTATTTCTTTTCTTCTTTTCTTTCTTTTCTTTTTTTTCTTTCATTTCTTTCTTTCTTTCTCTCTTCTTTCTTTCTTACTTTTCCTTCCTTCCTTCCTTCCTTCCTTCCTTCCTTCCTTCCTTCCTTCCTTCCTTCCTTCTTTTGATCAGACCTTCTATATATCGAATAGCAGATTCAGTAATAGCAGTAATAAGCATCTTACTCTTATTTCTAATAGATTTCAAACAAAAATAAGCATTTCTACCTTTATTTTCATTAATGACATTTCATTAAATTTCATCTTCTCTGTTCTTCATTTCCTATAAGTTTTTATCAGTAAAGACTGTTGAAGTTCAACTAATTAATTCTCCTTATCCTTTTGGTTGTTAGTGTTGTTGTTTGTTTTTGTTTTTATTTTGTTTTGTTTTGTTTTGTTTTGTTTTAGATTATCTTGCCTGTTTGTCTATTTGTACTTTTCATAGCTTGGTCCTAAGGGACCTATGATATTTGTCTTGCCTTAAAATTCCTACTGCAACTGGCCTCAAAAAAAGATGGAGAGAAAGAAAATAAATAGGTCAGCTGAGGTTTCCTTTGTCCTGATACTGGTAGAAAACACAAAGATGGAATGCAAAATCTCATTGCACTCTAAGAACCAGAAGTGAATACAAGAAAAGAATTGTCAAATGACAGCATATTAAAGTAGTCATGCGCTAAAATTGAATTGTCTAATATAGTAGCCACTAGATACATATGGCTTTTAAGCACTACATTTCATTTTAAATTATGAAAATTTGATGACTGGATTGAAATGTGTTTTAAGTATAAAACATACAGCCATCTTAAAAATATAGCAAAATTACAGGGTGTCTACGTGGTTTAGTCGGTTGAGCATCCGACTCTTCATTTTGGCTCAGGTCATGATATCAAGGTCCTGACACAGAGCACTCGTCAGTCTCTATGCTCAGTGGGGAGTCTACTTGAGAGTCTCTCTTTCTTTCCCTCTCCGCCTCATTGCCTCCCCTGTATGCATGCCCTCTTTCCCTAAAAATGTAAACAAAATCTTAAAAAATATATAGCAAAATTAAAATATTGTGTTAATATTTATATTGATTGCATATTGAAGTGATTCTTTGATATATTTTATCTATTGGGTAAATAAAATACATTATCAAAATTAAATTTACCTTTTCCTATAATTTTCTTTCAGTATGGAAACTAAAAATGTGTAAAATTGTATCCGTTATATTCATGTAAATATATGGTATGCTCATATTTGTGTATTACTTTATCATTTCATTTCACATTATATTTCTATTGGATAACACTAGTATTAAGACAGAAGAATTAAATATGTTGTCCAAGCCAAGACAGTCACTGAAGGAGAGAGACTACATTTGCATATTAATGGTGTTGGCTGTACTTAAAAAGTTTCAAGAGGAATCACACAGAGATCTTCTAGAACTTAAAATCAACAACAACAAAACACAACAAAAGCAGACAAATTGGAGGGTGGTTAATTACCCTCAATACTTAAATTACTGATTGTTGATACCAAATTGAAGAAATATCTAAAAACCAAAATAAAGAATAGAAAAAGAAATATGAATGAATACACTTTCAATAATACATGTTAATAGAAATATTGTTATGATAATAAAAGGAACAGATGGAAGATAGAAATAAATAATGAAAGGCAATACCCACACATGAGAGGCAGAAATGCCCATGCCTTCAAACTGAAAAACTGAAATAGTGAAATGCAAATTTAGGTATTCCCCAATAAACATCTTGAATTCAAGGAAATCTGACAAGCTACCATTTAGCAATAATAAATTATGAAACAACTGGACCATTTAATATCAGAATTCTCACCTAAAATGCTAAAACCTGGTTGAGCAGAACACCATGCGAGTTTGCTAATGGGGGAAAAAAGTACTCATTATATTATATAACTATACAATTTTCAATGCTAAAATATCACATGCCTTGAACATAGAATGCATTTTATTTTATATATGTGGAATATTTAAAATAATATTTATCAGGCTATTGGTTACAATTTTTTAAATATTCAAAAATTAAATATCTATTGTCATATTCCCAGATCACAGTACAATGAATTTAAGAATATAATAATGAAAACGTGACCTAAAATTTTTAAATATTTAGAATTTTAAAAACACATGGAAGGTAATTATATGAATTATTTTAATGCATAAGTATAGTAATGTATTTATTTAGATGGTTTAGCAGGGGTTTGTGATTAAAGATTGTACTGAGTACTAATTTTATTTTATTTGTGTATGTGTGTATGTACACATATATATTTAGCACATAAAGAAGCTGAGTGAATGGGATAAGGTGTTCTTCATACCTTCTTTGGTAAAAGCACATTTTTACATGGATTAAGTAAAGAGAATGCTTCCAACATAAGCACAGGCTACAATGAGAACTTCTCCTATGAATTGATTGTAATCAGCTACTGTGAAAATGAACTGTTTTATGACCCTCCTGAAGCCACACTAAAGGTTAGTTATTAAAAAAAAAAGGAAGCAAGTGACAGCAAAGAATAATTCTTAAACTAAAACTTGTTGGATATGGTTCACCATTCCCTTTTCATTTATTTTCTTTTAATTTGAGGTTTGACGGAATTATAACAAGTATTTTCTTTTGAGATAGAGCTGACATGATCAGTCACTAGCCTTTAGAGAATTGTTCAGAAATGAGAGTTTTAAAATAAGAGTGCAGACATGCAAACTAATTGTCTTTCTAGAAACAAGGCAATATGATATCTCATTTTTAAAAAGCCTCTGTGCAAAACACTTCAAATATTTGCTAAAATGTGAAGACATATTTTTTCTTATTTTTTATTGTGTTTTGTTATTCACCATAATATACACCACTAGTTTTTGATGCAGTGTTCCAAGATTCATTGTTTATGTTTAATACCCAGTGCTCCAAGCAATATGTGCCCTTCTTAATACCCACAACAAGCTCATCATTCCCCCAATTCCCCTCCCCTCTAAAACCCTCAGTTTGTTTCTCTGAGTCCACAGTCTCTCATGGATTGTCTCCCCCTCCGATTTCCCCCAATTCACTTTTCCTTTCCTTCTAATGCCCTCCATGTTATCCATGTTATCCCTTGTGTTCCACAAGTAAGTGAAACTATATGATAACTGACCTTCTCTGTTTGTCTTATTTCACTCCACATAATTTCCTCCATTCCTATCCATGTTGATGCAAAAGTTGGGCATTGATCTTTTCTGATAGCTGAGTCATATTTCATTGTATATATGGACCACATCTTCTCTATCCATTCATCTGTTGAAGGGTATCAGAGCTCTTTCCACAGTTCGGCTCTTGTGGACATTGCTGCTATGAACATTGGGGTACATATGGCTCTTCTTTTCACTATATCTGTATCTTTGAGGTAAATACCCAGTAGTCCAATTGCCGGGTCATAAGGTAGCTCTATTTTCAATGTTTGAGGAATCTCTACACTATTTTCTAAAGTGGTTGAACCAACTTGCATTCCCACCGACAATGTAAGAGGGTTCCCCTTTCTCCACATCCTCTCCAATACTTGTTTTCTGCCTTGTTAATCTTTGCCATCTTAACTGGTGTAGGGTAGTATCTGAATGTGGTTTTGATTTGAATTTCCCTGATGGCTAATGATGATGAACACTTTTACATGTGTCTGCCATTTGTATGTCTTCATTGGCAAAGTGTCTGTTCATGTGAAGACATTTTTTTCTTTTAAAGAGCTGTTGAGAAAGCAATTATATAAAAGAAATCCTAACAGGACTCCAACAGTGAAAAAAGCATGAATCTATAAAGGTAAACAAGCCCTCTAGCTAGCAGTGGTCCCAGGGGCTTCTGTCTCCTACTGATGACCTGGAAGTTATTTTAGAGAAATAAAGAAAAAAAAGATCAATGTCTCATGCAAGTTGAAAATTCAGATTAGAACCTCCTCATAAATTTTATAAATATAATAAATGTAGGACCAGGAATAGTGAATTGTCAATGATCACACTGTGAAAGAGAGAAGAATGAGAATAGCCCATTCCCGTTCTGGGTCTTTGACCCAGAGCAATAACAACCTTCCTCTAAGAATGGGGAACATATGCTAGCCATAAAATGAGGTTGGGAAAGCACATAAAATGCAAGTATCATCAAAGATTATTTAGTTTGAGATAGTTCCTGGTTGGTAGTAATTCTAGTACTATATAAGACAACAACAAAAAATCTTCCTTTAATCTACATATTTTATCTTATTAATTCATAACAGATCACTTTAAATTTAGTGGTTCACAATAATGACAATCATTTCTTTTGTCACAGATCTGCATACAGGTGGCATTTTGGAGGATAGCTGGTCTCTACTTCTCAGATATCAGCAAAGTCACCTCAAAGACTGGAAGACTAAAGATTTTATAAATAAATTAAATTTTTTTAAAAAATCAATTAATGAAAATAGATGCAATCAATATATTTAAATGGATAAAAGGACTTATTAAATTTACAATTGAAAAATTAGTATATTAAAATGGTCACTTTTTGTTTTAGCTCTGGCATGTACAAATTTTGGGAGTCATCACTCCTATCCTTGTAAGAAAAAAAAAGCTGAATAAATTAAAAATCATTAACTTTTCTTGGACGTGGCAGAAGAATGAATCCTTAGGACAAATTATGACACAGGAATGTAGACAGACATGCAAATACACAGAATAACAGCCAAGAGCTGCTTGTTTGGGTGAGAAGCCATTGGAGTATGAACTGGTAGAGTCAACCAGATGGTAATTTTGAAAAATTGCTAAGGTTGATTGTAACTAGCATGACCATGAGAAACTCCTGAGGTCTTAGTCTTGAGGAGCCCACAATTTTGTGAGTTTTATTTACAGAGCTTTGTCAGTTTTTTATATCATCCAAGGGCCAATATACATTTCTTCCTGGCTCTAGCAAGGTGAAGGGAAAATCAACCCTTGAGAAATAAGCACACAGTATTCTTTATGAACAAACAAAAGGGGACAGGGAAGGATTTATCATATTATTCCACCTAGGCGGAAAGCATTTACCTGATTCCACTCATCTCTAGGGCTGAAGAGGAGGTAATCTAAGAAGAATTTGGGGGAAAAATCATAGTCCAAAGACAGATGACAAAAATGTGCAGATTTAATCATGAGATTAGAGGACACTCACCACCATAATCACAGGGTTATAGTATAATAACTGTGGATTATAACTGAAAGAGCTGCAAGACATTTATTCTGTTGAAGGAGGAGTTCAAGAGAACAAGAGAAATAAAAACAAGGACATCAGAGGATTTTGAATTCTTTGGCATGTGCAGGTAACCCAAATATTAAATGGTATCCAACTCCTGGCCAAATTAATGCCAAACTTCACACTAAAGGCCTACTTACCTGAGTTTCTGATACCTGAATAGTCGTGTCTGGTCTTTGATCAAAAGTTAACAGACACATTGAAAGGTAAGCAAACACAGAGTCTGAACAGACCAAGGAAGCATCAGAATCAAACCCAGATATGACAATGATTTTGGAGTATAAAAGAATTATGGGTAATACGTACTAATGGGAAAAATTGATAGCATGCAAGAAAAGAAGAGCAATGTAACCTGAGATTATCCCATGGGTATTACAAGGATAATAAAGGAATATTTTAAATAAATCTTCAAAAATTAGATGTAATGAAGCAATTTCTTAAAATATATAGACTGCTAAAACTGACACAAGGAGAAAATCAATTTCAATAGAAACATCTATTAAATATTTTAATCAATAATTAATAATCCTCCAGGAAAGAAAGAACCAGAGCTAATTTATTTTACTGGTGAATTCCACTGAACACATAGGGAATAATTATAGCAATACTTGGACAACTGTTCCAGAAAATAAAAGCAGAGGGAATCTTCAGAACTCATTTTATGATTTCTACATTATCTTAATACAAAAACAGATATTGCAAGAAAGGAAAACTATGGAGTGATAGATCCCATGAACATAGATACAAAAATCTTCAACAAGGTTTTAGCAAGTCAGTGCAACATGGTATATTCAATACCACAATACAATTCTTGCACTAGCTGCCAGAGTTACCCAGACTCTACAGATACAGGGCACAGGACTGTTCTCAAATCAGACGCCAGCCACAAGTTCAACGGCTCCCATTCCACTTTCACCTTGACTAAATAAAGAGCTAACACATTCTAGGATTCCCACAATGCTGTCAGATTTTATAATTTAATAGAATAATGTACAGAACTCAGAAAAATACCAAGATTTAAATTGACATTTTATTATCGAGGATTCAGATTAAGATCAGCCAAATGGGGGGGCACCTGGGTGGCTCAGTTGTTTGATGTCTGCCTTCGGCTCAGGTCATGATCCTGGAGACACGGGATCGAGTCTAACACTGGGCTCCCTGCTTGGCGGGAAGCCTGCTTCTCCCTCTTTCACTTCCCCTGCTTGTGTTTCCTCTCTAGCTGTTTTTCTCTCTGTCAAAAAAAAAAATAATAAATAAAATATTAAAAAAAAAAGATCAGCCAAATGAAGAGACCTATAGGAGAAGTCTAGAAGGATCCTAAATGCAGAGCTATCGAGTCTTCATCCTGTTGAATCAGAACATATCTTCCTCCTGACTCATCAATGTGATCACCAACCAGAACAGTCAATTGAGATTTGGTGTCCACAGTTTTTATTCGAATTTCTTTATATAGGTATGACTGAATAAATGTCTAAGTGACTGTATATAAAGTCCAGTGCCCCTTCACTTCCCAGAGCTTGAGCTGATATCATCTGGTTCAAAGATGAAAACATCTAATCACATGGTTGGTCTTATTGACATATCAGCTCCTATCCTTTAGTCATGTTGAAATTATTTGGAGGTCTGTCATAAGTCACCTTATTAGCATTAACAAATGCATGATCTCAGGACCCCCCTATGAATAACAAGGCTCCTATCACTCAAGAGAATCCCAAAACTTTAGAAGCTCTATCTAAGGAACCAGACAAAGATTAGACAACATTTTTATCATAGAACAGTGTAAAGAAATTACATGCTATGACTTAATGAAATAATTTCTGATTTCCAAGAATTGTTTCAGCATTCAGGGACCCACAATGGAATCCTATATATTAACAGGCTAAAGAAAACACAAATCAAGTATCCACATCAATGGATGCAGAAAAAGTATTTGATGAAATCTGATATTCAATATGGTTTTTGTGTGTGTGTCACCTTGAAGGATGTTTTGGATAAGATTAACATTTAAATTTGTGAACTCTGAATAAACAGATTTCCCTACACAAGGTAGCCTCATCCAATTAGCTGAGAGCCTGAATAGAGTACAGAGACCAACTTCTTAGAGCAAGAGGTAATTCTCCAGCAGAATGGTGGGCTTCATCTATACCTAATCGGTTCTCCTGAGTTTCTAGTCTGCTGCCCACACTCAGATTTTGGACTCACTAGCCTCTAATAATCACTTAATGATTATGATCACTAATCAATTATGATAACTAATCAATTAATAGTTAATTCCACATATACACACATACATATCCTATTGGTTCTATTTCTTTCTTTTTTGGGGGGGTTCTGTTTCTTTAGAGAACCCTAATATATTTATGACACAAACTCTCAGCAAACAAAGAATAATTGGCAATTTCCTTAAGTTGGTAAAGAACATTTACATAAAAACCCTGACTCTAACATACTAATGGTGAGAAATTGGACACTTTCTCCCCCCAAAAATGCCAAAGCAAGTTTTTCAAGAAACAAATCACATTGTGAACCTCAGTGATTTCCTTACAAAGATCTGCTTGCAATTTGACCTTCGGATAACATCTAAAGGCACTGTTCCCTAACTGATAAGCATGGCTAATAGCACTTAAACAGTTTGTGAAAAATATAATTTATTCTGAACATCTCCATTACTTCTGGGAGTCTGAAATTTTGAAGTGTATAGGCAGAGGATACATACATGACCAGTCCCCAAATGTATGCAATAACATTTCATACCTTTTCTTGCATCTAGGTAAGACATACACCAGGCCTCACCAAATAGGGTATGAGTGGATTGCCTAGTTTTTCATGCAGGCAACTGGATGCAGAAGGTCCAGTATGTGATTCCAAGACCTAGGGGATATGAGAAATATAAAATGGATGGTGTCTGGTTGCATGAATCACTGACTGGGAAGATCCAACTACAGACTGGGAAGACAGACTTTACTAGATCATGAGATAAACTTCTGATAAACCACTGATATTTAGACTTTTGTCTGTTACAGCAGATAGTATTTCCCTAACATAACAGATAAAGGAGTCAGGGGAGAGATTTGTATCTTGGAAGACTAATATTCAAAAATACAAGAATGTTTTAAACTTCAAGTGTTTGATAAAGGTTAATTAATAAGGCCAAATAAAGTAAATAATTTTAAAAAGCATCGAGGCATCTGGGTGGCTCAGTTGGTTAAGCGACTGCCTTCAGCTCAGGTCATGATCCTGGAGACCCGGGATCAAGTCCCACATCGGGCTCCCTGCTCGGCGGGAAGCCTGCTTCTCCCTCTCTCACTCCCCCTGCTTGTGTTCCCTCTCTGGCTGTGTTTCTCTCTGTAAAATAAATAAAATCTTAAAAAAAAAAAAAAAGCATGAAACTGAGAGCAGAAATTAGGAAATTAAAAAAAAAAAACACATGCTAAATGAAAATATAAAAATTGAATACCATTCATTAAAAAGTGATAAAATTGTCTTTCAAATTTAATAATAAGAAGAGGGAAGACACAGAAAAATATTTTGTGATAAAAAGGTGATGGATGTAAATTCACTATTCAAAAGACAGTAAGAATATATGAGTATCTTTTTACTACAAGTTTGAAAACACTTTAAAAAGATGTCTAGAAAAGTACAGTTTTAACCAAATTGACTCAAGGAGAATTAGAAAACCTGAATATTCCTACAAACATTAAAACATTGAGCCAAGAATTAAGAATCTCACTCTTTTCCACCCTCATCCCCCCCCACTCTCATGTAGGCCCAGATTATTTTACAGATGAGTTCTTCAGGATAACTTTATTTCTTCTTCCAATTCTGTCTGGAAAGTCAACCACTGGAGGCTTCCCTAAGGAAAGACCCACACTGAGTACTTTTTTCCATTAACAAAAATTTGCTTTCTAAAATTTATATGGAAAGTGACTGCCATTGGCTATCTGTTCAATTTTGCTAGTCCTTTGTTATAATAATTTGGATTATATCTGGCATTTTCATTCTTCAAAGATTTGAGTTTTTTGAGCTCTCTGTTTTCATTTGATTTTCCACATTGACCTTTGTCAGCCCCTCTGCATAGTGGTCATGGAAATGTTTTTATTTAAAAGTATGACTAACAGAGTGAAATCCCTGTCTTTATGCTCCATAGTACTGCCTAAGAATGGTTAGTTTCTCCAATGCAATATCAAAACATCTCTGACTCCAATTATTCTACCTCTTTCTACCTACCACTGACTTTAATCTTCTTGGCATGGCCACGAGCATTTTATAAAACAGTAAGTCACAGGAATAAAAGGCAAAGCATAAGGAACAGTCAATGTAATAGCATTGAATGGTGACAGATGTCAGCTACCCTTGTGGTGAGCACAGCATAGTCTATAGACTTACTGAATCACTATATTGTACATCTGAAACTAATGTAACATTATGTGTCTACTATACTCCAAAAAACAACCAACAAACAACCCCCACCCCCATACACACAATTCTTTGTTTACTTCCTTTTCCCTTTCTATTCTATTCTATGGTAGGTTCTATTCTATTCTATTCTATGGTAGGTTCTATTCTATAGGTTCTATTCTATGGTAATAATGTCATGACTTTTATTTGGGTGATTAAATATTCAGCTCCCTTAAATTTAATATTTTCTACAAAAAATTCTGTAACCTGGTTAGGCCGTTGCTTAGTCCTCTTTAAGAAATCACTGGCAAAAATCAGTAATAAAATGTGCCAGAGTGTAACACTCTCAGAAAACATTTTTATTTTTTTATTTGTTTTTTTTTAAATGTCCTGAATAATTTTCTTGAAGTGATGACTGAATGAAAATTTGAAAGAACACTTCTTTAACTGACAGAAAAGTAAGGCACTACTGAAGAAGACTTCAGAGGAATTTATGAAATGTCCTAGACAATCAAATTTGTTTGTGAAAACAAAATAAGCCTTGGGAGAAATAAAGAGAAAGATGTGGCTTCTGTTATTTGAATTAGTGACTTCTATCTTTTAGTGCACAGGAAGATTAGGCTATCATTAACAGAGAGGGGCTGGTGTATTATTGGGGAAAGCTGAAATTTCCTCAAAATGTACTGTTGTTTCCAATAAGACCTGCATTAATATTTACTTTTTAATTTCAAGGTTTTATTTAAATTCTATTTAAATAACATATATGATAAAATTGGTTTATGTGCATTAATATTCTTAATTTACTGTGTGCTAATGAAATGTACTGATATTAATCTCCTCAAAAGGAAGCTATGTTTTATCAAAACAAATGTTTCTTTTCCTATACATGGAATATGAAGTTTTATTTTTTGGCAATAAAGCAGCCTTTAATAAATCATTTTAATAAATCATTTTTATTTTGTTGTATTCAATTTATTCAATTTTATTCAATGCCTCCTTGGGAATATTCTTCTTTGTAATTAAAGGATAGATTCTATTATCTACTGGAGATACAACAATATCATAATTAATAATGTACAGATAACAATAGCAACCAGTTTTTCTTGTGAGTCAAATGGAGAGGAAACTAGAACTTAAATGAGATGCTTCTATATCCTGGATCATCTCTATTCTATTTAAGAATTTGTAAGCACCGGGTAGCATTAGACTGTTTATTATTCTGGGTGATTATTAATTATTCTATAATACTATAGTGTTATTGTACTTGACAAAGTCCCTATAATTTTCCTCAAAGAGGTCCCAGACATCATAGAAGTGTGTTTCTTTGATCATGCAAAGTAGATTCTATGGCTTTGCTAATGAGTTTTGTTTCCCTTGAATTTTAAATTTTTTATAAATTGCCAAATATCCTTTCACTAAACATTTTTATTATTTTTTCAAAAAAAATCACAAGAACTGATTTTCATATTTTTAAATAATTATATAATAAGAGAGACTGGTGTTGATATAAAAAACATTCTGAAACAAAGAAGTCAATAAAGTGTATGTATAATTCATAACATAATTTTAATTTATTAGACTAATCTTATATTTAGATTTTTATGAACAAAAAATATGGAGTGAATTCCAATCCATATAGTTAAAAGAGATTATAATTTCCTTTGTTTTCTGCATGGCGAAAAGAAGGATCCAATGGGCTAGCATTAGAATGGATCTTTTTTTTTTGTCTCCTCAGATGGAGATTTTGCATCTCTACGCTTACACTGTGATGAAAATATGCAAAGCCTTTATTCCTGTTATATATAACCCAAGTCATAATTCTGAGGCCAGAGACTGGGAAAGATTGAGACCACAAAAAAGAATCCATAAAAATAAAATTAATCAATTTGCCAGGAACTGTAGTCATTACTGTGTTTTGTTTTTACTTTCTTTTTTTTTAAAGATTTATTTATTGGGGCACCGGGGTGACTCAGTGGGTTAAATGCCTGCCTTCAGCTCAGGTCCTGATCCTAGGATCAGCAGGAAGTCTGCTTTTCCTGCTCCCTCTGCCCCTCCCCCAAATCCCATCTCAATCTTTAAAAATATATATATATATATAAATATAAAATATATATATAAATATATATATAAATAAAATATATATTATATTTATAAATAAATATATATATATTTACTTTAGAGAGAGAGAGGACATGTGCAAGCACAGGGAGGGGCAAAAGGAGAGGGATAGAATCTCAAACTGACTTCCTGCTGAGTCCACCTCCAGCTGATCCCATGACCCATGAAATCATGACCTGAGCTGAAATCAAGAGTTGAACACTCAACTGACTGAGCCACCCAGGTACCCCATATTTCTGTGTTTTATACACAAAAATTATATCTGGTATTCCTAAAAATTTTGTGAGATAAATATAAAGATATTATTATTTCTATTTTAATTATTGGGGAAAGCTGAAATTTCCTCAAAATGTACTGTTGTTTCCAATAAGACCTGCATTAATATTTACTTTTTAATTTCAAGGTTTTATTTAAATTCTATTTAAATAACATGTTTGGAGAATGTAAGCAATGCTTGACATTTAAACTTATGTAAGTACTTTCAATCAAGATTCCTAATCATGTGCTGTGAATCCTAGGTTCTTAAACCTGAGGTTTATTTTCTCTGTAATATTGTCCAGTTTCACGTTTTTAACTCAAGACAAAGTTTAAAGAATTTAAGTAAGAATCAAGAAAGTTGAGTTGTGATCTAGTTTTCTCAAGACAGTTTGTCCCAGTGAAGAATTTCACTGTCCTAGATCATTGATTCTTTCAAACTAAAACTGAGATAGCTAAGGACAGGTGGGACAGGAGACTAGTTTAAGACTGGCCAGATGAAAGAAAATGATAATTGTTGGCAGGAGCCAGGGGAAGGAGTGCATATATTTGCATGCATCAGAAATAATATTCTGGGTCACCTGGGTGGCTCGGTGGGTTAAGCCTCTGCCTTTGGTTCAGGTCATGATCTCAGGGTCCTGGGATCAAGGCCCACATCGGGCTCTCTGCTCAGCAGGGAGCCTGCTTCCTCCTCTCTCTCTGCCTGCCTCTCTCCCTACTTGTGATCTCTATCTCTGTCAAGTAAATAAATAAAGACTTCAAAAAAAAAAAAAAGAAATAATGTTCTGAGGAGTGTTCAATGAAATCCAAATTTTTAAAAAATGTGCACTGTACCTCAGCCTAATTTAATCCATTAGATATGATTAAAAGTAATTTTTAATGTGGTGTTTTATTGATATGCTAATTGTCATACTATGTGTGGTCAATGTGAAACACAAGAAATAAGAAATAAGAAAACATAGGTGATGAAATTTGGCAGACTTACTCAGTGTTAGCTTTTCTGGAAAACTAATTTTCTAAGTTTTCTTTTAAATGAAGGGAAGGGTATCAATCAAATTATAGCTGTTTTTTGAAAATGGTTATTATAGTTTAACCACTTAAAGTGTGATATTGAGGGGCGCCTGGGTGGCTCAGTTGGTTGGGCGACTGCCTTCGGCTCGGGTCATGATCCCGGAGATCTGGGATCGAGCCCCACATCGGGCTCCCTGCTCTGCGGGAAGCCTGCTTCTCCCTCTCTCACTCCCCCTGCTTGTGTTCCCTCTCTGGCTGTGTTTCTCTCTGTCAAATAAATAAAATCTTTAAAAAAAAAAAAAAAAAAGACCCATTTAAAAAAAAAAAGTGTGATATTGAAAATACAAAGAATAAAGCATTACTTTAATTTGATTTATATTTTTAATATTTTAAGACATACATTCAAAGTCCTTTGAAATATTTCTAATAAATTTCACATGAACAAAAATGACTTATGCCCCTCCACCCCATGCTATCTTTTAAAGAATGTAGATAAAACAAATTCCAAGAGTCTAGGAATGTACAGTGTTTCAAAAACTACAAAACAAAAATCACATCATGGAAGGAAACCTCAAGCTCAAAAAATGACTTTCACAGAGTATTTTTCTGAATGTAATTTTCTTTTACTTTTTGTGAGGAAGAGCATGATTAGTGACAGAGAGAGAGAAAATGTGTTGAAAATCAAAACCTTGAAAATAACATGATAACTACTTTCCATTTCTGAAAAACATTTTCTTGAATTTGTTCTGAAAAAAATATATGAAATATAGAAGTTGCTCAAACATAGCTATTCAAGGGTTTTTTAAAAAGGAAAGTCAATGTGAAAGAAGAAAAAAGGGAGAAATAGAAGATATAAAAATAGGTATTTCAAGCTAAGCCTACCTATGATATTAGCAAATTATTTAATTTCATGTTGTATGTTAGCTTCTTTTTAAAAATAAATCCAAATGTAAATTTATATATAATTGAATACTAGAATTTGTGCCATCTTTGTCTTAAGTATTAAAAATAATTATTAAAAGTAACTGATATAATCTTAATAAGGCCTCACTTCAGTCTTTGGTATTTGGATTTTTTTTTTACTTTAAAACATTTTCACACCTAAAACAAAAATTATAGAAGATAGAGATATTTATTCAATCAAGAATAAATTCATATGAATAAATATTGTTCTTAAAAGGAAATTTTTTGGCCTTATTTTAATTCATTATCATTATAATGAATAAATTGACCAAATAAAATGACTCCAACAATCTAACCTGAAATGTACATCACTTATGACTCTTTTTTCTCTCAAGATCTACTCCTAAAATAAGTAATTATACTTTGGAAATGACTAACGTAGTCTACTATTTCTTCTGTAGGTGTAAATAAATCTAGAATCTTTCTTTATCTTCACTGAATGACAGACATTAATGAAAGACTCAGATACCTAAAAGGGAAGTCTGGCCACCATCACTCTCTTGTTTTGGGGAAAATAAACTCAATGACATTGGTTAAAGAATAAGTTTCATTCAATCACCCTAAATCTAAATCTAACTTTGCTTAACATCTTGCATTATCATTATTTCCCTGTATGAATCCTATATTTCAAATACAGAATAATCTACCTTTGTGCATTTGTCTACACTGTCTCCTCTGATTCTACTTCCCCCTGCACTGTATCATTCCCCTTATAGACTAACTCCAGTTTTGCTCCATGTAGACACAGTATTGACACAATTTCAGTGGGATCCTGGGATCTTTCCTAACACTGTATCCAAACCTATTTTAGAACACTTGCCACTTTTATTTTATATTATATCCTCTATAACGTTTTATATGTAGGCCTCATCTCTGAAATGAGACTCTAATTTCACTGATGATAACCCTTACCACCAAGACATTTTTTTCACATCTCTTTCCGTTCCTAAAATAATATTTTACATGTAGTGCATGATTCAGAGAACTTACTCATTAATAGATGTTAGTGTGAATTTCTGTTTGAAACTAAGGCATTTGAAAAAATACTTGAAAAGAATAGATGATTTAGAGTAAGAATTTGATGCATTTGACATATGAAAAGTTGTCTTGATGAAATTATTTGGGTGACATTAACTATTATGGTCCAAGTTAAAATTAAGAATACAACTTTTGACATATTAAAGAGAGTTCCTATTCATATTTTCACTTTAAAATGATGTATTTGGAATCTTTGAAAGAGAGTGGGTTCTGTTCGAGCTTTATTTTCAAATGGTTGCAAGCTACTTTTGCCTGTGGGATTTATGAGATATCTAATTTTACATTGCAAAAAGATTTACCTTCTGCAGATGAGGTAGAAACTAAAACTTGAAATGGTTTTTTTCCTTCAGATAATATTTAATTTGCCTTTAATCCTAAAGGATAAAAAAAAAGAGAGAGACAGAAAATTTGATTCAAATCACATTTTTCCCAAGAACTATCTGAGATTTCTTCTATCCTCAAAACTGAAAGCCAAGTGAGTTATTTGAATGTTATCATGCCTTGAAGCTAAGTACAATTTCAGTTTGAAATATGGGACTCTTTCCTCTTTCCAGATTAATCAGCTTTAGAGTTCTAATTTGTTGAATAGCTTATCAAGCACTATCCACACTAAAAAACAAAGAAGACTTACCCAAAAGTATTGGATATATGCATGCTCCAGGTGTCCAGGATACCTATTACCATACTCAGTTAACTGGCACTTCTTGATGGCTGTTGAAGTGAATGAGTCTACCTGAATTTGGGATTGGTTGCCCTATACATTCAGCTGAACCAAAAAGGAGACAGCAAGTCAAACATATGGATGCAGGTCAGTAGGAACAAATTAAACTAATTGTGTATTTAAGCTTTCTACATGGCTAAAAATGGTGGACTCGATATACCTTCCTCCTTCTACCCATTACTTATGGATATACTGTGGTATACAAAGTATCTAAGTCAAAGCACTTGTTAGTATTTAATAGCTGCACTATATCCATTAAATCCTCATTTATAAAATTTGGATTTATAACTAATAATTTTGTCTGCTTTGTGTAAGCACACACGTGGATCAATTCTCATCATTGGCAGTACCAAAGGTTAGCCTGGGCTGGATACAAAATACAGGTTAAAAACTGTTTTTCACTTCCAGGTGAATTGTTTATAGGTCAGGTACTAAAATTTTGTATACACTACGTATTTGGATCGTAACAATATCCAAGTCACTCTTCTGAGTATTTCTTCATTTTCCAAATATTTTCAAGAAGACATGTATGTTTCTATATGTGTGTATGTCTGAGTGTAGTTATGTGAATGAAATTTCCCTCAGAATATTTTTCTTCTTATACCAGGTTATAGAAAAGTCATAAGTTAACTTTTTTATAGAGCCTTATTTTAAGGATAATTTTCCCTTCAATCTCCACTTCAGATATGTGTTTGTACAGATTTGCCATAGAAAGACTTTCTAATGATACATTTTCAGTGATTCCTGCAAAATCTATTAATTTCCTAGTGTTTGGAAAAAGAACACCTGGAATTCTCATTCTCATCAAAAAACACCTTGAATAAAAAAAATCATAACTGTTTATATTTCCTCTAACCAGCAACCATCATTTTGCATAGGGTCTGTCTGTAGGAAGTTATTAGAAATAAGTAAGTTGTTTTCAAAGTTATATTTTCTTTAGATCTATAAATATCAACTAAGGCTTACAAAATACATTGTTTGAGACACATGAGTGATTCCATAGCTGATTCTATATGGAATCACATATGCTTTCATAGCTAATTACCTGTGGCTACTGAATACTCAGAGCTGATATGCAAACTCTTTTCCCACTAAAGTCTTTGAGACTTTTCTTTTGATACTGACAAAATGGAGTTCTTAAGCAAGATATTAAGTGTTAAGAAGGCTTCAATCTGTTTGCAGAACAGTTATATACCTTTATGTTTTTTCTTGACTCAAGTAGTAGAATTTTTAAAAATGATATTTAATCTATATTAATAATGATATGGTTGCCTAGTTTCAGAGTTCATATAAAATATAACACGTGTAATGCTTTCTTTAACAAGATTCTAGAATAAACCCACATGGAAACATAGTATTTCAGGACTACAGAAGCTCCATTTGCCTCCATATTATATTTAACATTAGGGGTTTAGTCGCAATCCATTATCATTATAATGTATAATTAAAATTAGATGGATTGGAGGTGCTTTTTTCACATGATAAGGGACATATTTTCATACTCAAAATCATGCAGAGGACCTTGGTTTCTATGTAAATGGTTAAATGTACATATACATTTTCAGCTTTCAAATCCTCATCTGTAAAGTTACGAGGTGAATATTAAGAAAACAAACCAAACAAAAGAAAACACCAGCATCCACAGTAGTTCTCCAAAGGTGTACCCTTCTTTCAGGGAAAATGTGGTCCAACATTAGTATAATCAGAGTATGTGCCTCCAAACATTGTTCCCCAAGGTCCCTGAATGTTTTTTGCTGATACAGTATTATACTGCAATCACACCATTATGATATAAAAAATGATAAAGCAGCATCTGGAAAGCTAAAATGTGGTAAAAAACTTAAATTAAATTTTATTCCTCAGACTTAGAACACATATTGAGAATTATTCAAGTTAAGCTTACTTACTTTCCATACCTCCAAACTGAAATATGATAGTACAGGGCAATTGCAAACAGAGGCAAAATTAAAATTTTGGACATGGGTGGAATTAGAAAATGCCATGTAACTTTTGAGGACATTTGATTATGAGAAATTAAAAGAGTGAAGGAAAAATTCTTCCTTGAAATAATTCTTAATTTGTGGTTTTCAAAATTCCAATCTATCTGAAATACATAAATATGGTAATTTTTGGAGTGTAGGACTATTATTCTTATTTTAAGACCAATAGTGACAACAGCAAAATATTATCTAAACCATTTTAAGAAAAAAAACCAAGAAATTTGAAGAAAATTAGTTTATTTGGGAAAATATCAAAATAATTAAACTTGTGTATTATGCTTAGTAGTTGCTATACTGTTGAAGGTTTTATGAAATTCTCTCATGATAATATATTTTATTCAAAATTTATGTAACTATATATTTGTCAGCTAACAGAATTAGAAAATTAGATAGTGTCTGCAAGCCTTTACATAATAGAATACTTTGCAGTTGGCAAAGCATTTTTACAGATGCTTCTTAATCCTCACACCATCCTGTGAGACAGGAGGGAAGTCTTTACCATCTATATTTTGCAGTTTGGGACCCTGAAGCTCAGAGACTTTGAGGCACGTTTCCAAGTATAATAAATGTGAATCTCCTATTTTTTTGCTTCAGTTTTATGTATTTTCTTATAGATCCCAAACAGATAAGAGCTAAGCAGTCAGTGAGATGGGGATCATCTAAACCTGTGTAAGGAATAAAGATAAATCAATCCAAGGTCTACAGGATTTATGTAAATTGGAGTATCATCTTTTCAGATTACATTGTTATCATGTGAGGTACATATTTCCGATGACCACTCTTGTTTTATAAATAAGTAACTTAGACTGAAGTATAAACCAACCAGCAAAATGCCCAACAACTAATTTTAGGTATTTGCATGGTCAAAATTGCTGATGTAAATGTCTTAAAACAAATGAAATAGAACAAACCATTGAGTTTTCCAATATTTTGTACAGGATAAGGTTTGTGACTATATTTTAAATTAAATCTTTCCCTGACATATCAGATTATCTGAGTATACCTTACTTAAACCATTCATTCTATCCATTAAAAAAGAGGGGGCTTTTGTTAAAAGAAAGGAGGGCAGGCAGGACAGAGACCACAGTCTCCGTGCTTCAGAGCAGTGCACAACAAGTGCACAGAAGTTGCATACATTATAGTGCAAGCAGCAAATCCCCATGCTCCATCAATTTGTATGGAGAAAAGAAGTGGGGAGGGCAAAGGAAAAATGGTACATACAAGTCCGTGATGGAGTGACTCAGTATACTGGATATACCTCATGTCATTTGAACACAAGACAACACTAATAAGATCTGTCATTATAACAGAGTGTGGGTCTCAAGAATCCACACAGAGAAGTGGAAAAAGAGGTCCCAATTACCTGCACAAGTTTCATTTAGTAATGTACCACCCCTAGTCATAAGTGATTTTGAATCATTCTGTTTCATTTTGCTTTTTGAAAAGAAATCACAAACTATCGAAACAAATATCATTGTTTGGCTTAATTCAGGTATTCTTAATTAAACAGTACCACAGACTTTATTGAGCAATTGAAAATATACACAAGGAACAATAGCTTTTTCTCTGTATTGTTTTTTTAATTTGACTGTCTTTTGATTAAATAACCCAGTTTCGATCATGAAAAGGGCACTTGTTTCTACAGTAGCTGTGTACAGCTTGCTCAGTTCCAAGTACTGTCTCCACACTGCTGAGGTTGTATATCCTCTTTCTTAGGAAGCAAATTCTAGAAGATTGCAAGAATTAACCCCCTAGCTTGTTCTTTCAGATTCTATTTCTCCATAGAGTTCAGCTAACTTTTTAAATTCAGGTCCCCAGTCTCCAAGGTAGTGATAATCCTGGTCTGACTGTGTGGTTGCTGAATCTAGTGAGCTGATGGACCCAGCCTCTGATCTCTGACCTTCATAGGCATAAGTCTGAAGAGAGTCATAAGGGGGGACGCTGGGGTCTAGGTCGGCTTCTGCCAGTTTTTGCTTGATAAATTCCTGAACATCTATACTTTCCAGGGTGGACAACGTCTGGTGTCTGGGGGTGAGTTTCACTTCGGGTCTGATATCTCTCCGATACTTGAACTCCTCAGCGGCAGACGGATTCCTCAAGGCTGTAATGTCAAAGGCCTCGGTGTCTTCCTCTCCCCCACCCTCGTCATCATAGGTGACCACATTCTCCCGCACGTCCTCCTCAGAGATGATCAGTGGCTCTTTTTTGCTGCGTCTCAGGGTGATAAAAAGTACTACAATTGCTGAAGAAAAATGGAAAGAGGATGGAGCATTAGAAGAAAGGAAGGAAGTTCCTGGAGATTTGACATCAGCAACTACATTCTATTTAGGCTTCCCCTGTAACACAATCCTGATCTCTACACTCTCTGGATAACAGTTGAAGAGTTTTGTTTGTTTTGTTTTGTTTTTTTAATTTCAAGGAATGTGAAAATGATTTTTCTATAAAGCCTTGGGATCTTCTCTAGAAAAACATGGTATTCTCATTTGTCAGGCCTATGCTTTCAGGATTCCTGGCTCATGGTGGTCTATCATCCAGTCTTCACACGGAGGGAAACAGATGATAGAAGAGCACAATGGAATTTTGCCTGGCAGAATAATCGGCATGTTGTTCTATATATAGATTCTAGGCACATACACTAAAGAAAGGATATTTTAAGTTTCTGTTAAATAGGAAGAAGGTGCCCCCTACCTTAAACCTCTTACTTTCAATGCTTTGTAGGAAACCAAAGCAGGAATATATTACATGGTTAATCCATATCGTCCATTATTTTTTAGAATAATATTATCAGGCATTAATAGTTGCATATATCTCTCAAGCTGCACAAGATGTTATTTTACTTGTATTTAATTTATGTTTCATAGGAATTTTTTAGGTTACCAATTTTTTTTTTTTTTTTTTTACATAACTTCTTGATGTAATCCTCACAGCAAAGTATGGGTTTCCTCGAGGGAACTGAGGCTCAAGAGAAATTACATGAATAACTAAGATCCAACTCTAAGATCACACAAAGGGCAGATCGAAGACCTTAGACTGTAATCTATGACATCTCATACCAAAGGTGATGAAGCTTCTATTATCATATCCCATTTTGTTATTTAAAAAACATGGAACAAGGAACTAAGTTGGGCATGTGGATTATGACCAGTAATGTCACAATCATTAGATGAAATAATGTAAGTGGATCTTGGGCACTTTGCTTTGGCTATTTCTCAGTATTTTCAAGTCTTTCTATTTGATGATACTAAGCCATTACTAAATAGAAAGAATTACCTCACTTCTACTTTGTGCTATTATGTCCAGTATTCTTTGCTTCAGCTCTACAGAATGTTCTTGGTCAGCTGAAAATGTAGGTTTTATGATAACAGTTATTAGGGGTATTATTATTTTAAACATCCTATATAATAATCAAAGAGGTACACTCAAAAGGCATGTATATATGTGTATATGTAATATATATATATATATATATATTGCATAACACAGATAAATATATATAGAGAGAAACAGTTTTTATATATATAGCCTGTGACATACTTAGGCTATATACACAGACATACAAATATATACCTACAGACATAGTCTTATCTGAAAATCATGTTTCTATATTGTATCTTATTTATGTATTTCTGTCTACTGTATTTTATCTGACAACTTTAGTGATGCACATCTTTAACAAATACTTGTAAAGCAAACAAATACCAGATTAGCTATCTTCTTCTTCTTTTTTTTTTTTAGGTTAGCTATATTCTGATAAAGAACATAGCTGTACCCTAGAAATTGACCGCTTACCTCACACCTCTAAAAAGTAAATTCTTTTATTTTATCATTATTGTTTCCTTGTTTCTCTTTATATTTTAACTCATTTTATGCATATCCCTAAATGATATAATAAATGAGCCTTCCTTTTTTTTAAGCTAGATATCACAGTGTATATGAACTTTGAAGAGGACAATAAAAAGAGAAAAAGGAGATTTTAAACTTGAAGTGCAAAAGACAATTATCAGAGAGTTTACTATACATGGAAAGAGATGGTCACAATGTACTGGAGAATCTAATTCTGCATAGAAAGGGCTAGTGAGCACCTATAGGAATGGAGAAAAAAAAAAAAAAGACAAAACACCTATAGAAAGGGCCAGAAAATTTATCTTGAAACATATGGAATACAAGGACTCAGTAATGGCAGAATTGAATGAGGGAGATTATGGCAGAAATGGGGAAATAGGGACTCACTGTGTCTGGAGTGATTTTAGAAAGCTGAAATGAAATGCAGATGCCATATGTGGCCCAGTTTCACCAATAATTATGCTCTTATTTATTTATTTATTTATCTATTTATTTATGTATTTATTATGTAAGATTTTTTTTATTTTTTTAAAGATTTTATTTATTTATTTGACAGAGAGAAACACAGCTAGAGAAGGAACATAAGCAGAGGGACTGAGAGAGGGAGAAGCAGGCTTCCCACCGGGCAGGAAGCCCAATGTGGGGCTTGATTCTATGTCTCCAGGATCATGACCTGAGCTGAAAGCAGTCACTCAACCAACTGAGCTACCCAGGCGCCCCTAAGATTTTTATTTTTAAGTAATCTCTATACCCAATGTGGGGCTCTAACTTGTAACTGTGAAATCACAAATCACATGCTGTACTGACTGAGACAGCCAGGAACCCCCAAATACCATGCTATTTAAAAACAGTTTCTCAAATATGCTACTTATACATCAAAGACAGTTTAATATAGTACCTTACTTTGCAACTTTTGCTGAATGCAGCATATACATCTAATATCTTACTATTTTTTTAAGAGTTACTTATTTTGATTGAGAGAGAGATTGAGAGTGATTGAGGGAGGGGCAGAGGGAGAGGGAAGGAGAATCCCAAGCAGACTCCCTGCTGAGCATGGAGCTAGACACAGGGTTTGATCCCAGGACCCTGAGATCATGCCCTGAACAGAAATCAAGAGTGGGCCCTTAACTGAGTGAGTTACCCAGGTGCCCCAATACCTTACTATTTATTTCAGTGTAAAAATCAGCTTAGGGCATTCTAATTCAATGCCCCAAATAACATCACCAAATAACTCACTTCATTCCATTCGGAGGTTTAGATTTATCACCCATTATATATTTCTGCTCATCTTTATGATTAAGTAAGGAGGTTGTTCTAAATTAAAATATCTATTTCTACAGACCAATTTTTTATAGTAAAATGTCTTACTTTTGTCAATATACCAAGTTATTTTTCTTTATGTTAAAACGATTGATTATTGATTTCAAGGGAGATCATGTGCACACATAGCAGGGAGAATGTGATCAATACTGTCATTAAAGTACAGATATAATTTGAATCCTTCACCAATATAAGTGCCATATTTGCCTAATGAAATATAGGGGATAAAGCTGGGATTATTATTATGGTAGCCCATATTTACTTATTTTCCCAAATTTAAAAAATATTCCTGATATAATTTGATTCAAAAAATAGATATTAAGTTTGAACTTTGAGGTTTTACATCTATCTCTTTCCTGGGCATGGATAGTCATTTCTCAAGGACCAATGATTTCTAGATTAATTCCATATCTATTTAATATATCAATTTACAATTAACCATATAATTGGGACATTTTTAAGAGAAAAAGGGGATTTCATTTATAATTACTCTGGGACATCAGGGCAAATATGGACATATGGTCCCTCTAGACAAAGATAATTTTAAAGAAACTCGGAGAAGAATTTGGAAACACAGATAATAAGGTGTGTTTCCAGTGAATTGTTTTGTATTCACGTTTGTTCAGTTGATGTTTCTGGAGCAAGTGACACACAGTATATACTCTGTAAATAATTCTTATGTGGACTAACAAAAGATAAGCTCTTTGAAAGTAATGATGTGGTATAACCTCATTAGGAAAATAATTTTTAAATATAGTTTTAAGTTTAAATCAGCTTATGACTATTAATAACAACAAACACCTAATTTTACTTGATGATAATTTTTAACGTTTGAAAGCCAAACTAAATGTTTGTCAAAAAAATCCCCAAATCAAATATTTTAGAGAATAAAGATAACAATTACATACATAGTTTTGACAGTTAAACTCTTTAAAAACGGAAGCCAAATGAGTATATTCAAATGACTTCCCTCCTTTCCTTCCCCCCACAGTCTAGCAACCCATACATGTAAAATAAGGTCCCTCTTCTTAAAGTGGGTCATCTGGGAAGACATAATTTGATAGAGCCATGGCATTGTAAAATAAATGAGATACAGTGCTTATCCCTTTGTTGAAAATTATATAAGATTTTCAGCATTTTGAAATTTTATATAATGTGGATTGAAATGGCAAACTGTAGCATTTGGGGAGGATTTTATTCTAATAACTAGTCTATTCTTGTTTAGTATTTTTCTTTTTTTCCTCTTTGAGTTTGTCTAGGATTTTAAATCCATTTTGTTCTTTTTAATTAAGAAACTTAAAATGAATTTACTGAGTTTTATTCATTTATTTTATTCATGAAGGAATTCAAATTTGGGGAAACATTTTTGTATTTCCTTTCTCATATCATTCTACTCACACATTTATTAATTTATTTATACACGATTCCAAAGTATTCAGAGTTCAAGGGGTTTTGCATGTGCATAACGTGAACTGTCATGCATTTTGCATTTGACTACATTATATACCGACTCCCAACATATTTCCCCAAAATATTTTTCATAGCATATTTTTTTATCCATAAATATCACTTCATTCTTTTTATACCATCCTATGTTGGTACCAAGTTTGGCAGAAATGAGGTGGCCCAAGTCAGGGAGATTACTTTCATTAGATCCTGTTGTGCTATTCGTCATACCAGTTAATAGCACTTCTCACTGAAACTTATTTTTTCAAAAAAAGGAGTCCATACAGTCATATCAGATAGCTCAGGTGACAAGCAGGTTGGCATGTGTCTCCACATTGATCCCTCCTTTGCTCCTAGTCCCTCATACGCCTCACATCAAATCTACCCTGATCCTCATTGATCAGGAAATTTATACTCAAGAGTAGAAGCAATCCAGGTGGTGGACTCATCGAAGTCACCTGCTTATATATGGTGTGTGGACTGAAGGGCAGGTGACAGAGGCCTGATTCAGACCCTAACTCAATGGTTTATTCTACTAAGCCATGATTTAGGTTTGTTCTGAACTGTCTCACAAGGGATGGGATGAGATTGGAAAAGAAATGTCAGATCCCTGAAAGGGAAAGAGAACCCCAGTCATCCCTCCTCCAGCACCAAATTCTGATTGCATCATGAAGGGTCACACTAAAATCTTTCCCCTACATCCCATCAAAAAAGGGTTTTAAAAAGGTAATCCTGACAAATCATAACCTGACTCACAATGTGCACAGGTACTATTCAAAGTGAGGTCCACTGATTTTCAAGCACCATATGGATAGAGTCTATAAGGGAACATAAATAATAAGCACCACAAAATTTTATAGATGACTCTAAGATTCTCCACTAGCTGATATTTTATTTTTAGAGTTGTAAATAGAAACAAGAGACTATAGAGGTTGCCTGAGATCATACAGTTAATTAGTGGCAAAACTGGAGCTGGGTTCACATAAGTGATTTCCACAAGCAGCTGATAATCAGAACATTTTTCAATATTAAAATATTAATTTCACAATTTGTTTAGCTGTTAGTTTTTGACATTATTGACATTATTTCAGAATTACAAAAAGTTCTAAAATAAAGTTTCACTGCCTCTGGTGTTGCTGATATTTTCTTTGAAAATTATTAACTTGCACATTAACAAATATTTTAAAATTACAAATGGCTATATTCTGAGTCTGGTGGCTAGGTATCTTCTGAATAACAATAAAACCCTTACAACTGTCAAGAAAAGTGAAAATTGCATTACAAATAATGAGTGTTTAAACTCAAACTTATGAAATGATCCTGCAACCTCTGGATAAAGCTGTAAAAATGCATTTGAGTTTCAATAAAAATTGAAGGAGTAAACATACTAAATGGGAACTCTGTTTCATTAGTCCTGTGGAAGGACATAAAATTTAGAATGCTCTCTTATTTAATCCAAAGGAGAAATGACATTTTTATAAAATCTATTAAAGGGAAATACTGTTTCATGAAATAAAAAAAATGTTATTTTACATAATATACTTTAAATATACCTGTATATTAGCATTTTTCAATTAATTTTTTAAGCCTTTACCGTAGTATACAAAAATAGTTTGATGGTGCTAGATGAAAACAAAAGGCAAAGACAAGTGACTCCTCCAAATGAACTGTCTTTCAAAATCAGGACTTCAGTAGACCTTCCACTAACGTCACAGGGTTCTATTCTTTGTAGTTTAGGTTAGGAATCCTGGAGGGATCAATATTTGTACTTGCTTTATTTTATCTTATCTTATTTTCCATATTTGTTTGGTTTGTGAGTTTTTGCTTTGATTTCTAAATGCAAAAAATACATCAATGACTAAAGCAAATAACAGTTGTAACCAATTAATACATAAAGAAATAAAATTTAGGAAACCTAATTTTCCTGCTTTCCTTCACCTTGCATTTACCACAAGATTATACTGCAGTGGAATACTTCCAGTGGTAGGTGGGACCTCCATGCTCCAATTTGCTAATGCAATGGATATATTAACTAACTAACTAACTAACTAATTAATTAATTTGAGAGAAAGAGTGTGTGTGAGCACACGAGTGGAGGAAGGAGGTGGACAAGAGGGAGAAGCAGACTCCCAGCTGAGCAGGGAGCTTAGTGTGGGGCTTGATCCTGGGATCATGACCTGAGCTAAAGGCAAATGCTTAATTTACTGAACCACCCAAGCACCCATGGTACATTTAGATACACAATTTGTTTAACCTCAGAGTAGCTTTTGACACTGTTGAATGCCCTGTCCTCTATGATATACTTTTTTTTTTTTTTTAAGATTCCTTCCATTGTCTGACAGAGAGATCACATGTAGGCAGAGAGGCAGGCACAGAGAGAGAGAGAGAGAGAGAGGAGGAAGCAGGCTCCCTGCTGAGCAGAGAGCCTGATGCGAGTTTCAATCCCAGGATCCTGAGATCATGAGCTAAGCTGAAGGCAGAGGCCTTAACCCACTGAGCTACCCAGGCGCCCTTTGGTATACTTTTTCATCCTTTGACTTTGATGACATCGTACTTTAATTCCTCCTCTTTTGACTTCCCCTTCACTCTGTCCAGCCATCACATCCTTCCTGACATGGTGACCACACTGGAAATCATCGCAGCTCAGCCTAGTTTATTATCTCTCCTTTATATTAGTGACCTCAACAAAGTCTACCTCTGGTTCCCTCAGCTCAGTGAGGAACAGGGCCCACATTCAGCATGAGATGAAGTCTTCTTTGATCTTGTGCTAACTCAGACAACATCTAATTTATCCAAGACTATTTTTTTTAATTTCAGTTATTTTATTTTTAGCCCTTGGAAACTTGTTCCAAGAAAGAGACACCATGACATAAACATTCGATATTTGTTCACTGACATAAAATTATCAATGTTGTAGTTTTCAAATGGAATGTCAGATACTTCCGGTAAATATTTTGTTAAAATCTTGATAAAATATTTTCATCCAGACATCTGCATCATATTATCCAAGATCACTTTTGATTTCACTTAAGACATCTTGATATTATCTACTCTTCACCTCTGCTCTAACTCTGCTAGTCCAAATTATGCTGAGCATGACTGATGCCCTAATTGCATTGTCTATGTGCTCTCTTTCCATTGTAACACTTGTTCTCTACTTCATTTATACTCATCTTTTTTTGAAATACAAATCATATGATGGGACTCTCTTGCTTCTCTTACTTTATTTATTTATTTATTTATTCATTTATTATTATTATTATTTTTAGAGATTTTATTTATTTGACAGAGAGAAACACAGCCAGAGAGGGAACACAAGCAGGGGGAGTGAAAGAGGGAGAAGCAGGCTTCCCGGCGAGCAGGGAGCCCGATGTGGGACTCGATTCCAGGTCTCCGGGATCATGACCTGAGCCGAAGGCAGTCGTTTAACCAACTGAGCCACCCAGGTGTCCTCTCTTGCTTTATTTAAATGTCTCTTTCTACTATAGAACAAAGCCTGTCTTGTAAACATCATATGGATAGGTCTAACATCTACCATGCTCAATGAAGCCACAAACTGTCTTAACACTGCTTAAATCTCCATCCCACTTCTCAGCCTCATTCTACCTTCCTCTCCACTCCACTCCTCTCCTCTCCACTCCATCTTTCTGTACTGGCTATTTGTCTTACCCCAGGAAAAAAAGAAGAAACATCCCTCACAAAAAAGGTCTTTCTTAGCAAAGCATATAGTTTATTCTGTTTTGTTTTTGTTTTTGTTTTTGTATTTCCCCCATGTGTGAACTGTACTGAGAAACAAGCAGAAGAGAAGGTTGCTAAGGGAAAACTTTGAAGAATGGAGAGAATATTCTGGGTAAGTAAATATGTACCCACTTTGAATGATGAAATAGAAAGATTGTTTACATCTGCTTGTTATAGAAAAATCTGGATTTGTGGTCTTGTTGAACTAGCAGTTTTAAAGAGTTTATAGTGATAGCTTCAAATGTGGTCATGATAACTTAGACTATGAAAATGATATATGCAATTAAATAAAGTACCTTATTTTTTATTAAAATGAAAGATAATGCAAATCTCAAAAAATCTTATTAAATGTAGTAAAATTTAACATCTCTAAGGCCAAAATTATTTACATTAATACTTTAAAATTCAGCTAACAAAAAAATTAGCTAACATTGATAAGTAAATAATATTTTCAACTAATAGAAATTTCTACAAGAAATCTATTTTTTATTTGATGTTTAGATTTATTTTAGGATAATATCCCTTTTGTTCTTTGAAACATAAGAACCTTTTTAGTATGGTATTTAGAATTTTTTTTTTTTTTTAAGATTTTCATTTATTTATTCGGCAGAGAGAGATCACAAGTAGGCAGAGAGGCAGGCAGAGAAAGAGGGGGAAGCAGTTTCCTGCTGAGCAGAGAGCCCTATGTGGGGCTTGATCCCAGGACCCTGAGATCATGACCTTAGCAGAAGGCAGAGGCTTAGCTCTCTGAGCCACCCAAGCATCCCTATGGTACTTAGAATTTTTAATATGAACTCTTTTTAAAATGGATCCTTCCCCCAAATATTTTTCTCATAGTCTATTCTTTCTTCTGATACTTCAATTCTTTCATCACATTTGAAGCAAATTATTTCTAGATAAGCTACGATATTGAGAAAGCTAAACACAAGGACGTCTGCGCACCTTTTTTGTGGTTCAAATTTTGTGTTCCAAATTTTTAAGTTCTGTCAAAATGACTTTCTTTCTCTTTCCTAATGCGCAGCTGGCTACTATAGGGTACATTCCAAATCGTCATCATACAACATTAGGAGACAGGATGACTTACCCAGGAGAATGACAACACACAGCAGAATAGCGATTAAGGCCCCTGTACTCAAGCCAGCCGAGGACAGGAACGCTTCTGCATGGCAGGTCCGCACTCGCCCATCTCTCTCGCATGCACAAACCCTGACGGTGAGGGTGCTGCTGCTGCTGAGAGAGGGGATTCCACCATCAGAGATCATAATGGGGAGATAATACACATCCTGAATAGTGCGACTAAATCTCCTCCGCCTTGTCAGAATGCTGGCTGTGTTATCTATGACAGACATAAGCAAAACAAAATGTACTTAGTAAAGCCGCCATTCAAGATTCACATTTCCTTTAATGGATAAAATGGGTATGTGTGATTTTTTTTTTATTTTAGTTTATGAAATGGACACAGGAACATGAAGGGGCAATCATTAAAGAGTGACTAATATATGCTCTTCAATTGAGATACTGACTTTGAAAAATTAATTGAGCCCAAACTGAAAGAGAAGGTGAAGAGTGGAAGACAGGGAAGTGAACAAGCAGTCAACATTTTGGACATGGACATAATAGCAAAAACATTTAAAAGAATACAGATGACGTCAAGCCAATGGGTCTTAGACTTTGAGATGAGACAGTGCTCCTCATCCCAAACTTAGTGACTCAAGGTAAGCAATAGGAACAGAAATCTGTAAATTAGCAAATTGTTCAGGTGATGTTAATGTACAAAAAAGGGGGCCACCGGTATAAATGATAAATTATAGAGAGATCATATCAATTGACAAACTTCTTCAGACTGAATTGTGATTTGAATCGCTCTTATTATAATAGGTGCACCATAGAAAGTTAATGATGAATAAAATAGTTAATTCTATTTTTATGTACTTTTAAAATATCATATATTATACTAAATTATTGCATGGTCAATCTGTGGATTATAGATTTTGATCTATCGACACAAATTTGTAAGGGAGAAGATGCTAAATTTCTAATTTTTTAAGAAAAAACATTTTTACTATAAATAATAATTTTAAAAAATAAATAACCTGAGACCCAGAGGATACGTTGTCCAAAATCAAAGAGTTGGTGAATAATCAGGATACAACTTCAATACATTCTAGAATCCTGCTCGAAACCACATCTTACTGCCTTTTTACCCATTCATCTCTAATTTTACTGATGTTCTGAGGTACACATAGTATATGGTAATCTTAGTATTGTTATTCTTCATTCCACCAAGTCTGTTGGCTAAAAGACCCTTCTGGTATATACTGAGAGCTGCTGTTCAGACTCCCTACATGGAATAACTAGTTGACCTAGCTGTAGATTATCACCTAGCCCTACGCTGCATCCTTCTGGAGCAGCAATTCCTCAGTGACTCATTGCTCCAAGGTCATTAAGGCGGAGCCATTTCTACTGAAGGTTGACATAGTGAATGGCAGGTTTAGTTCCACAGCTTTACTCTTGGGTCAGCTGTAAGGCATTAAATTTGTATATCAGTTCAATTTCTCATTCTGCTCAACCTTCTTCCTGTCATTTCCCCACAGATGTTGATCCCAAGAGGACACTCCCATAAACAACCTGTCCTCTCAACTCCAGTTCAGAGTTTGCTTCCGGAGAACCTAACCTACAGCAACACCTGTGAGTTAATTTCTTTTCACGAAAAAGTAATTGAATCATTAAACAATTACATATAGGAATTCTTTTATCCCATCCATTTTTTTATTCTGAAAATTATTTTATGAGTATGTTTAAGATAGTCATGATACAATACCCTACAGATGTGCTTTCTTGATTTTACATGGCCAGATTAATGCAATAGAGAGATAATAAACTTTTCAAATATTCAATATAATGCAGGTAATAAAAGCACAAATCATAAATATGCATTTATAATTAGAAACACACATACACATATGACTATACATGTACACATATACATACAGTTGAAGGTTTGTTATAGAGCATAAATAATGTAATGAGAAATTACAAAAGGTTTTCTTACCCAGCAGAAAAGGAAAAAAAAAATAATGTATCAATTGTCTATTTTGAAGCAAGTTGAGAATAGAGAAAGAGAAAAGAGCATAAATTCATCATGTGTGCTGTATAACTTTACCAGTCACAAGCACTCTCCCAGAAACCTGAGCTTTGAGGAAGCACATTTCTTGCCTGAGGATGTTCCATCATGATTAATATAAACTTGCCTATTTGTACAACTCTCTAGTCTAAGGCAAAGGTATGAGTTCAAGTGTTCACAGGCACAAACACGTTTGAGAATCTCACTTCTGGCTTCCAAAGAGGAGATATAAGACACTGGCCCTTGATTTCAATAAACATAATTAATAATGTGTAGATTGACTTAGCCTTCAATGGTAGGTATGGACTCTCTTTTATGACTCTGACCTAATGTTCACTTTACATTCTTAATCTGGAAGCATACTCTCTTTCAGAATAATCACAGGAAATACAAGCAGAAACATAATCAGAAATAAAGAGAAAGTCAGGAAATGTTTCTAGTACACCTTAAGTTCTTAAATAGAAAGCCCTCAGGAACAGAAACATAAAAATATTCTTTTTTTTTCCAGTTGAAGTTTTGACTTTTGAAAAGAAAAGAAGATACAGGAAGCAAAGAGCTTCCTACCTAGAAAGATTTAGCTGAGCAGAATAATGAGCTCCTGAAAAGGGATATTGTGTACCTAACCAGAACTGCAAGAAATGTACTTGACTGAAGGCTCGCTGAACTTGAACAAGAAAGCTTTGAATTAAAATGAAAGAGGTAAAAAAATATATGCATATCTACACATATATATATCTTATTTACTTTTATACTTATATACAGAGAACAAAATTTCTCTTGTTGAAACTTAAAAATTAGGTGTCAAGAGCAAAAACAAATCTCTAAACTTAAAGTATAATTAAAACAGTATAAACCAAGTATTATAGAAAATCTTGACTTCCAAGTGGATTAAAAAAATAACATGAATTGAATAAAGGGCAAGTATAGTAGGATGGAACATCTGTGAATGAAAGTGTTAATTACCAATGCCAAATAAAAGACAGTCTCTAATAAACACGTACCCCAATTTGGTTCTTAATTCTAATTCTCAATAGTTCGGATGAAGACAGAAGCTCAGAGAACTCTTGGAACCAAGCAAATATATTTGGTTAGAATCTAAAAAGACACTGAACATCTAGCACAAAGACCTTAAACTAAAACAATGTGGAACAACGATGCGTATTAGATAGCAAAAATATCATAGAAGAGAGATCTTTAGTAACAGCAATTATTTTGTGATATATATCTCTGGGAAAGCAGGAATAAGGCCACAGGGAGGTTAAAAAAAAAAAATAGTCTTGGAATCATTCAACAAAGGTATGGGATACCTTTGCAACTCTTTATTGAGAAGGCTGCCCTGGGATAATGCACATACTTTTGAGTCTACCAGCTTAAAAGTGCTATTTTACCCCAATGGGTGCTTTAGAAGACTTTGGGATGAGAAAAAAAAATTAGAAAAATATACCATATGAAAAGTCTTTGAACCAATAGTGTGAAAATTCTACATGTCCCATACGGACTCAGGTGACCAAAGGGTCTCAGAAACTGGCCAGAAAAATTGGGAAATCTCTTAGTAATTCATGTCATTTGGCATGTAATCAGTACATTCTTAATATTCCCAACATCTATATCTTCAATGTAATTTGGAAATAGCCTTGAATGTGGTTGACTCTTTCAAAAGAGATGACAAAGCATTCTTTATTTTGATATACCATCCATTTCTTTTTTCTTAAAAAGATATAGGCACATAACAGGAGGATGTGGGGAGACTGCCGTGCATATGTAAGTCCTGACTCATGTGGGCACTTTAATATTTTATTTATTTGACAGAGAGAAACACAGCGAGAGAGGGAACACAAGCAGGGGGACTGAGAGAGGGAGAAGCAGGGTGAGAGAGGGAGAAGCAGGCTTCCTGCCCAGCAGGGAGCCTGATGTGGGACTAGATCCCCATCCCGGGTCTCCAGGATCATGACCTGAGCTGAAAGCAGTCGCTTAACCAACTGAGCCACTCAGGCGCCCCCATGTGGGCACTTTAAAAATAATGAAGTAAAATTTGGAGTCCTTTCATAAGCGATCATAAGAATAAAATTCATTTTGGAGCTATAGGAACTCCAGGGATTTTATAACTTGTTGATAATTCTACAAAAAAATATGCACAGTAAAATATATTGTTGAATAGATAGGTACACTTGCGACCTCTCTTTCTCTACAGGAACATAAGGTTAGAGAATATGATAGTACAATGCAAGCTGTATATTAGCTCTGGGATTCAGACAAATTTTTCTGAAACTACTACTATGTATCTTACTTTTTTGTTTAACATTTTTTAAAGATTATTTGTTTATGTATTTAGTTTAGAGAGAGAGAGAGAGCGCAGTAGGAGTGGGGGAAGGTGAGGGAGAGAGGATCTCCAGCAGACTCTCCAGTGAGCGTGGAGCCTGATATAGAGCTTGATCATGACCTGAGCCGAAATCAAGAGTCAGAGGCTTAACCAACTGAGTCACCCAGGTGCCCCTTTGAAAGAATCTAATCTCTGTGCTAGTTGTGTGAACTGTAAAACAATTTAAGGTTAAATAGAGATGCTTTTAAAATACTCCCTGGAGCAAAACAGATCCTATCTTAAAGTCCAAAGCTGCCTTATATCTTAGTAATTATTAAAACTATGTGTTCTTCAAAACTCTTAAATTAGTAGACACCTATACACTCACTGCCATTTCATAGGATTCTTTGACTGATAATGTAGGTATAAAGATATGCTTTATCTCAAGTGTAGCCAATAGACTATTAAAATAATATTTCCACATTCACCAGAACAGCAGAAGTGTTTGAGATTCCCCAGATGTGGATTTCTAATTGAACTAAACTTTTTTTTTATTATTAAAAAAAAGTCTGAATTGAAAGCTAGGAAATAGAAACTTAATTTCACCAGACAAATAAATATGCATGACTTCATATTGTTTTCATTTATTTTCTGGTCTTCTAGCAGCCATAAGATCCACTCATAATTTAACTATGATCGGAGCCCATGCATGAAACAATGCTCTTTTTCTTTCCTGTAAAGCTCCTCGCAAATAATAGGTACTTGATAAATAATGATTTGAACCACATTCAGCAGGAACTTGTCTTCTGTTATGGTTTCCTTATTATGTTAACATGTATTAAGACATTAAAATGAAAATGAACTTGTATATCCTGTAACACTTCAGCTGCCCTGTCTCCTCATGCTCTCTACTAAATGTTCTTTCCTTCCCTCCTGCTTCCTGACTTTCCATTCTTTTAGCCTCAAATTACCCTAATAGCAATTTTCAGACTCCAATTTTGCCTGTTCATTTAAGTTTGTAAACATCCTCCTGGCCTTGCTTGCATTTCTGCCAAGCCACAAATGTATGATCCAGTATGCCATTATGTTCCTCGTTTGCACCCTGGAATGTCATCCTTTTGACCATCTGCCACACTCCTTCTTGATAATCTTTAAATCCCAGAAAAACACAACCGTCCAATGTCTAAGGTTTCTGCTTTCAGATTCATAAAAAAATATATGTTGGTAAAATAGTTATAACCATCTCAACTGGCTTCACCAAGTGTGTAGAGAAACTTAGATTATGCTCTCGAAGGAGATTAGTAATCAATCTATTAATATTCATTCTTTATCAAATGCCAGGCAGTAGCTATTCTGAGTTTCTTTTGCCATTTTCTTTTGAGCCCAGATCTTCCACTCACAGTAGGAAAATATCTTTCCCAAAAAGAAGCTACCATCTATTATCAACATTTTAAAACCACATTTGAAACTGCTCAATTCCTCTGTGCCTTTTATTATGTCTGTATATACAAGGCCATGTATTTAAGATTTGAAAAAGAATATGAATACATCTGAAGCAAAAATATGAATCTCAAAGAATATCAGCAGATCTGCTCATGAATAACACATGAATTTGCATAAGTGTTAATAATAGTGGAGAAGGTAATGGGAAAAAAAGAAGCTTTTAAAATAGAAATCCAACCAGAATTCAAAATAATTCATAAACTTATCACAATAATATAATACTTGTAGGGGTAGACATAAGAGTAGTTTACAAAAAAGGAAAAAATATATAAACTATAAGAGAAACTCTCTAACCATTATTGATCACATACCTTTAACAACTACTATTATTCTTAGTAGGGAATGAATGAGCCAAATGAATGAATAGATGATACTATGTTTGGAATCATTAAATTTATAAACACAGAAGGAAATTGTAAGGAAAAATCCTTTGCTTCAAAAAGTGAACACATATTCCTCTTTATGAAGCTGTTTAATATTTTCCCTGCGTCAGGGCAGAGGGTGGATGGAGTACATGACGCCTATAGGGAGTCATTACGTCCTTCCAACCATTAAGGCAGAGAATAACTTCCATTTTCACAAACAGAAATCAAACCAAAGAGACATAGAATAATACAACTAGTCATGTTTTTAAAAAATATTTTATTTATTTATTTGACAGAGAGAAACACAGCCAGAGAGGGAACACAAGCAGGGAGAGTGAGAGAGGGAGAAGCAGGCTTCTCGCCAAGCAGGGAACCCATGTGGGACTCCATCCCAGGACTCCGGGATCATCACCTGAGCCGAAGGCAGTCGCTTAACCAACTGAGCTACCCAGGCGCCCCATATTTTTATTTTTTCTACTTTTTATGGTTTTGCTCAAAGAATATGAGTTAGCTGTCCTTTTGTTGTCACCATGAGTAGAAGTATAAAAAGGTGAGATGAGGCAGAGTCTGACAATTACTTTAGGAAAAAATACAGAGAAGTAAAAAAAGAAAAGAGAGAGATTAAAATAACTAAGAAGAAAATAAACGAATATTTTACTATCTAGAGCAAAAAGCCTATGAAAAAAAGTCACTATATTTGTAAGTCATGCTTCCTCATTTTAGGGTCAAGATGGTATGCAAACTGTTTGCTTTCTTACAAGTGACATTATGAGTGTCTACCTTCTTGTGAAGGGCAGGGTGATTCTATGAGGTGTGACAGCATTCCTGTTGGTGAGAAGGACTGAGATTTAACTGGGAGGGAATGAAGATGCCCAGTAAACCCAAAACAGTGAGTCTCAGCCTCACCAGACTGCAGGTAAGTCTGTGCAAGGCAAAGCTGCTATCACTAAGGAAGTTTGAGGTATCATTTGTAACTATATTCTTAGTTCAGACTATGTGCCTGTTATTTTATTTAGGAATGAGAGAAACTGCTAAATGGTCTCTGGAAGCCCTGTGGATAAAAACAGAATTTTAAATCGTTATACTCTGTAGAGAAATTAAGCACATTACACCACCAGCTGTGAATTCTCATTTGAAGGACAAAAATAAACTATGGGAATATTGACTACTATAAAACTGATAATGCCAAAGAAGTACAGAATATACATAAAATCTCTGGGGTTCCCAGTATGTATCAAACTAAATAACTGCATTTCAGTACTAATGGACCGTGAAATCTAAAAGAAAAGACCCCCAAAGACATCTTTTTTGTTGCTGTTGTTTTTTACAGATAGGACTTTTTTTTTTTTTTTAAAGATTTTATTCATCCATTTGAAGAGAAATGGAGAGAGAGCACCCGCTGCAGAGGAAAAGGGAAGGCAGGCTCCCTGGAGCCCAATGCGGGGCTCAATCCCAGGATCCCGGGATCATGACCTGAGATGAAGGCAACACTTAATGAATGAGCCACCCAGGATCCACTAAAAGATACCTGTTTAACAGCTTTTTAACAGAATCAAATTTGAAAACAGTCCTTATGTTAAACTCAATGTAAACTTAGATATCCTTTTACCAAACCCAAACAGCCACAAGATAAAACACTATTTTCCAGCATGCCTTTTAAATATTTTGCTAAAAATCAAAAAACAACTTATAAATAATATGACTCATTTTAGAAGTATAAAATTGAATGTTGAATATTCAATTTTATTGAATATTGAAGTATAAATTGAATATTGCAAAGAAATAATACAAGGTAAAAAGAAGGAAAAACAAAATCTTCAAAATGCTACAAGGTGAATATGAGAGTCTACATATTCTTTCAGTTAGTATGGTTAAAATGGTAATCTTCAGTGCAGCTCATTCATTTAAAAATATGATATTTGGACTCATTCATGTTTAAAAAATGGGAGTACCTACAAAAGTAGAAATGCATATCTAAAGAAGAAAACAGACAAATATGAGTGGTAGATGCTCTTGAAAGCAAATTATCAACAAAATTATGATAAGGATTTTCAAATTTGAAAGGCATATTGAATGTGATTTAGAGTCCTGCAAACAAAGAGAGACATGAGTGTACATATAGTTATAAATGATCTCTTCCTCTAGCAAAACCTGTAAGATTTACAAATGCACTTGACAATTAGAATTAAGCCTAGGAATTAGGCTGGCAAATCTCCTTGCATCAAATAAAACCTGGTCCCTCAAGAGGCAGCATAAAGACCTAAAGACCGTGAAGCAGAACACATTCACCTGGTAGACTAATGATAATTTTATATTGGGAGATTAGTTTACACTTTTATATTGTAAAATGAATGAACCAAGTTACTGTGTGCACAGAATCCTGGTATAAGCTTATTCTCACAGACTTTGTGACATTATAACTGTAGTTTATTTGCTATAGATATTTAGTTAAGAAGTTGGAATTAAACAATGGAGTTTTTCAGGCTAAAATGAAGTTAATCTGTCGCAATTGAAGAGTAGGTGGTTGGAGGTGCCTGGGGTCTGTTAAGTGTTGGACTCTTGATTTTGGCTTAGGTCATGACTCAGGGTCATGAGATTAAGACCTGTGTCTCACTCTGTACTCAGTGAGGAGTATACTTGTGATTGTCTCTCTCCCTCTGTCCCTTCCCTCAGCCCTCTCACTCTCTCTTTAAAATAAATAAATAAATCTTTGAAAAAATGTAAACAAATAAAGATTAGGTGGTCATATGAAAAATTTTATTTTAATCAGAATGCATTTCTTGCTTTTCTTGTTGTTTTAGAACAAGGTAATTTAAAAATGTAGCTTAAAAATTATCTTCTTAATTCTGTTTTTTTATTTTGAAATTATTGATATGCTAGTTAATGATAAATAAGGTCATTATTAAACATACTTATGTTTGTTCTATTACAAAAAGAAAAAGTAGAAATCCTTCACTTGGTTGTTTTCCAAATCAAAGTCTTTAGTATTTAATAGGTAATATTGGTAATATCCAGATAAATATTGAAGATTTTGGTTAAGTACAAAATTTCCTATCCACCACAGTTTGGTGCTAGAGCAACTAAAGGATTAATGACAGAATCTCTCTCTCTCTCTCTCTTTTTTTTTGTAAGCCTGGAATATAGCACAGTGCTTAATACTTATTACATTCTCAGTAGTGAGTGAATCAATGCCTGTGTTTCTGCTTTGCAGCAACTCCCTGGCTAGATTCTTCTAACTGGTGGTGCCCTCTGTCATCTCTAGGCTATCTCAGTTCCCCATCTAAATGAAAAGCATTCTTGAGTCACGTTACCTGGCAGAAAGGTCTATCCTGTAAAGCCAAATCATGTTCTACCTCTTTTGAACAATACAACCTTTAGAGATCTCTTTAAAGTAACCCAAGTGTCACTAACTTCATATGCAAATTACATTTCATAACATCCTTCTTCCCCCAACTAGACTGCAAGTCCCCTGAAAGCAGGTGGGTTGTTTTAACTCCTAACATTCTGGACAGCTTAGATCGCTCGGTGCCTTATACACCACAGACAATACATGCCTCTTTACAGATTAAGTGGTAGAAGAAAACCAATGTTAATCTAAAAGCTCATTATAGAATTTCTGTTAGAGAAAAAAAAAATTAAAACATGTTCTTTCTAAGAAGAGAAAGATTGGTGATAAATAGTAACAGTATGAGTCTTCTTTTTTTTTTTTTTTAAAGATTTTATTTATTTGACAGAGAGAAACACAGCCAGAGAGGGAACACAAGCAGGGGGAGTGAGAGAGGGAGAAGCAGGCTTCCCGCCGAGCAGGGAGCCCGATGCGGGACTCGATCCAGGGTCTCCGGAATCATGACCTGAGCCGAAGGCAGTCGCCCAACCAACTGAGCCACCCAGGCGCCCCATGAGTCTTCTATAGAATGCTGGAAGCCAGTGTAGATGTCAAGCAATGAAATAAAGCTCTGTGTGTGTGTGTGTGTGTGTGTGTGTGTGTGTGTGTATTTCAGATGCTTTTCTTCATTTTTAAATTAAAAACAGGGATGCCTGTGTGGCTCAGTCCTTAAGCATCTGCCTTCAGCTCAGGTCATGATCCCGGAGTTTCAGAATCAAGCCCTGCTTCTGCTCCCTGCTCCGTGGGAAGCCTGCTTCTCCCTCTCTCACTCCCCCTGCTTGTGTTCCCTCTCTAGCTGTGCTTCTCTCTGTCAAATAAATAAAAATCTTAAAAATAAATAAATTAATTAAAAACAATAAATAAGTATATTCTTATTAAAAATATCCAAAGCCCATTTCATAGACATTTCTTAGAAAGCATGTTTTCTATATTATCATTATTGCTCATACGTGTGATTAAACTCTACACTTAAATCCTTATTCCTGTTTGATGTGTAATTATATATTGTTCATTTTATACTTTTTTCCTACCTTTTCAGATATTTATTTATCTATTTATTTAATTTATTTTAGAGTTTATTTATTTATTTGAGAGAGAGAGAGTATGAGAGGGGAGAAGGTTAGAGGGAGAAGCAGATTGCTACAGAGCTGGGAGCCCGATGTGGGACTTGATCCCGGGATTCTGGGTTCATGAACTGAGCTGGAGGCAGAGGATCAACCAACTGAGGCATCCGCCCCAGATATTTATTTTTATCTTATTTTCATGCAGCTACTATAGCTCCAAATATGTTATCCACGAAATTTTAATGTAATTGATAGTTTTTAGATTTTTCTGAGGCATTCAGCATTTTAAAACACTCTCCCCTAATTGTCATATGAGTGATATCCTAATAAGAAGAGGATTGTTTTATCGTAGTTCTTTAGTTCAAATGTCACTAAAACAAGACCCATAGGTTGGGGCGCCTGGGTGGCTCAGTTGGTTAAGCGACTGCCTTCGGCTCAGGTCATGATCCAGGAGACCTGGGATCAAGTCCCACATCGGGCTCCCTGCTCGGCGGGAAGCCTGCTTCTCCCTCTCTCACTCCCCATGCTTGTATTCTCTCTCTGGCTGTGTTTCTCTCTGTCAAATAAATAAAATCTTTTAAAAAAAAGAAAACCCATGGACTATTAGCTTGTAACTTTGCAAATGAGTACTTCAGGACCATTTATTCTCTTTACAATTTAAATTCATTGTCTGGAAATTGGTAAGGTTAATTTCTTATCCATCAAGTTGGATAATTTCTTTGGGATTATACACACACTCACGCACACAAATATTCTATCAATCTTAAATATTTCTTTACACAGAGTAATTTATGTGGGTATTTTATATTATGTTTCCGTCTATGTTTATTTTTTAGCTACCTTCAATGTGCCCTTTATAACTTGTAACCCTTCATATGTAATTTCAAAATTCTTTGTATTTTGATCTCTCTTTGGGAGCATGAAATAGTAATGATTGTCTCCACATCTCCATTTTGCAAAAAAGGCAACTGAGATACACTGAGACTAAGGACTTGGTGGTAGTCTCACACATAATTAGTAGAGAATCCAGGTTTCAAATAGAGGCAGTCTATTTCCAGAATCTACCTCTAAAACATTCTTTTTTGCTGCTTTTCCCTCTTATTTTCATAACAGATATTTACTTAAAATTTCCTCTGTGTCAGACATCATGGTAGGAGTTAGGAATACAGCAAGTAAATAAGTCATACAAAAGTCCTTATATTCCTGAATCTTACAGTCTCAATGGGGAAAGAACCCACAGTGTGACAATGGCTGTGATTAAGGAGATGCCAGTTATCATATAACCATCTGTCATTAAAAAAATGCATCTGCTCTGATTGATGTCTCTTGGGTACTGGGTGTTGGGTGGCTGAGGTGCTGGCCAATCTGTTCTTAAGGGCATTATATTTTTCCAGTTATGATTCAGAGGATGGATGGAATCAGGGCTCCCCAGACTCCGGTGAAAAGAGGGAAGTGACTGAAGCTTGACAGATGATAGAAACCAGGAAAGGAAGCAAAATGCCACAGGACTCAAGAGTAGGAGGTGCCCAAAGACATGGACCCCACCTCTCAAGTCCCTTGAGAGAGTATGGGAAAAGCACTGTTCTCTTGGGAAATGCTTCGTCTTCCATCTTTCTGATCACTAATCCAGTTTTCAGCACTATTTGAGCTTTCTTATCTTGCCAGAAATTTTAAATTGGCAACGTTTTCATGTGTCCACTCAAAAAGTATGTATGGTTTTCTCTTTCTAAAAGGAAGTGCATCCCAATATATACTAACTGCCTCTGTCTTTTAACCTACTTGACCCTTGCAATGATTCTACTTAGGGAAGTTCTTTGCGCTCTGATTCCCAGCTATTTCTCCAATGTCATAAGGGGTATTGGGTAACTTTAGGCCAGTATTTAAATATCTTCTTGTGAATTTCAAAATCACACTGCTTAGGGGGTAACTTTCTGGATTTATCCCCAGGCCAAGTTTATTTAGCTGCACATAGTTAGCCCTAAAGATTTAGAAGAAAAAGTTTGAAATTTATTTTTAGGTTACAGTTTCTTTCATCTATTATTCCTTTCAGATATCTGCTACACTGGGCTATTTTTTCAACATACTCTGCCCACCCATACTTTTGATACTAGTGTGTGCTTTGAGCACATGGTACTTTGGGAGAAGGACTGTAGCAGACAGGAGAGACAAAAGCAGGGCAAACAAATGCCAGAGAAACATGAAGAAATCAGTTAAGGTGGTACCTGGCATGGAGTGACATTGGATAACAATGTTGTTATCCAATCCAACTTTCAGAATTTTTTCCAAAGGATCTTGGTTTTTCTCGGTATATAGGCTGGAGTTCTGAACCAAATTCAATTAAATTTTACAGAATAAATATCTGCAGCCTACCAGTGAACATCCATGGAATCAGCATCTCTATAATAATGGGGTTATTACTGAGCAACATCCTTTCTTCTGAGCCCAGTTTATGCTCCAACTACTTAACAAAGCTGTTGCTAAACAGTTCTTGCTTTATAAAATCGAGGTCTAGGTAACGTGGTTCTGACTGACCTATAGAAAAGTCTGAACATTTCAAGGAAGTATATGTTTAAGGCATTCAGGAACTCCTGAAGCAAGATAACCAGATGGGTCAAGATTCCAGAGAGAGGCAGCCCATGAACAGGGGGTTGCTGATTACAACCTATTAGTTTGTACTAGAAACTAACAGGATGGAATTCCAACCTTGGGACCAGAACTTTTAGAAGTCTCCAGGCCTGCAGTCAAATTGGAAATTGAGGGGCCTTAGACACATGGCTGACTTTCCCTAAAGACATTTGTTAAATTGAAACTTTAAATTGGAAGTTAAATTTGAGCAGAAATCTAAAATTCTAAGTAGAAAAGGTCTGGAATACAAAGAAGAGCTTTTTTTTTTTTGGTCCACTCTTTGTATTGAACAGATAGTAGCTAAAGTTAGGGACTAGGGTTATGGTCCCAGTACACAGGAAGCCTCCAGTTGAAAGTCTTGAGGGGCCATGGCCCAGAAACAGGGCAGAGATCGAATCTGAACAAAACTACAAATCAACCTTGATTTAGCTCAACTCTGATTGGATTAATATAATGACCCCCCTCTCTCCTTGCTTGTCAGTGACAATGGTGAATACTCTCTGAAGAATCACATTGTCAAGCGAGACCCTCCTACATCCATTTATTACACGTGACATCTAACAACAAAAAAATTACTAGACATATCCAGAAAAAAAGATCATGTGTCCCAGTACTGTCTCTCCAATCTCCCTGATAAGAAACAAAAGCCTATCATCTTATTGAGACACTGAAGTTAGTTGACAATGATTGTAAAGTCATTAAGATTAGTATATTTAAGAAATAGGGGAGGGGCGCCTGGGTGGCTCAGTTGGTTAAGTGACTACCTTCGTCTCAGGTCATGATTCCAAAGATCCCGGATCGAGTCCCACATAGGGCTCCCTGCTCGGTGGGAAGCCTGCTTCTCCCTCTCTCACTCCCCCTGCTTGTGTTCCCTCTCTGGCTCTGTTTCTCTCTGTCAAATAAATAAAATCTTTAAAAAAAAAAAAAAGAAAGAAAAGAAATAGGGGAAGATAGGGGAAAAAAGGAAGGACAGAAAATTTCACGAGATATTTCTATCTCTATAAAAGGAAAGAAATGCTATCAACCAAAGCAATCAGTGTTTGGGCTTTGCTTTCTTTGAGAGGACATATTTGCTTTGATAGGGACTCTTGTTTCTTTGAGCAGAATATTAGCTGCATGCTGGTGTTTTCTAGATATACTCACAGGGAATACTGAAAAATAGGCCCCAAATAAAGAAATTTTTACATAAATAGGATGGAACGTGTGAAGAGATATTTGTTCTTCAAGATCTGACTTGCTATGAGGACATTAGTGACATTATATAATAGCAGGCATAAACATGAGTCAGGTATCATCCCTGGAACAAGCTTAATATGCATATATGAGCAAGTTATAATAAATAGGGGTTTTTTTGGCTTTGGTGTTTGTGTGTGTGTGTGTGTGTGTGTGTGTGTGTGTGTGTGTGTGTGTAGATTTATGGATGCTGCCAGAAGATACAAGACTCCTGGGTCAGACACAAAGGACTCCATTACTCATGTCATAGCACGCAGTATGGACCCTCATTTAGACCATAGAAGATAGTGTTAGAAGATAGCGAGAGGGCCTCCTTCCAAAGCAAAGGCCAGCTTATTTATCACTCCATTATATAAATACAAGGACAACCTCTAGGGCCAAGTCAAAGCTAATTGCCTTGTAGCCCATTATAGAATATTGGAATTCCCTAGTTTAAAGTTCCTCTGTTGTGAAGCAAACCCACTCTGTACATACCATGCACCTGGGCCACCCCATGTCACTCTGAGACTTGGGGGTTAGAGGAATCAGAAAAAAATATGAAGTTCATACTGCTTCCCATGTCATGAAAAAGAAAGCATTTATTTCTGACCCTGGAGTATGGAGCCTTGTGGCAGCATCCATGAAATTGGGTCACGACTCACTGCTTACCATTTAAGTAAGGTTCTTACTTACATTGAAGTATGAAGGCTCTTATTACACATTGTCAATGACTACTGAGTTTGTTGAAGCATTGACATTCCCAGATTTTGTTTTTATTTTTTACTAATGGGATGCATGTAACATTTATATTATTGTCTTCTTATGTTTATGTGTATGATCATTCATAGTTTTGAACCCATGTTCATATGTTCATAGGTTTATTTACTATTTTGTTTTTCCTCTTCTGTTAATTACTTATTTGTATCCTTTCATTATTTTGTTTCCTATTTGGAATACTTATTTTGTTTTGTAAATATATTCATGATACAAATCATTATTTATTTATTTTTTAATTTTTTAATGTTTTATTTATTTATTTGACAGAGAGAAACACAGCTAGAGAGGGAACTCAAGCAGGAGGAGTGAGAGAGGGAGAAAGAGGGTTCTCACCGAACACAGAGCCAGATGCAGGGCTCGGTCCTGGGACTCCAGAATCATGACCTGAGCCGAAGGCAAACACAACAACTGAGCCACCCAGGCACCCCAATCCTTACTCATTTATAAGTATGGCTGTATCTTACCCTAGGTTATAACCTGTTTTAAGCTTTGTTTAGAAATCATTTGATGCAGAAATATAATTTTAACATTATCACATTTGTTAATGTTTTATGAATGTGCTCGTTTGTGTCTTTTATATGAAATCTTTTTCTATCTCACTTCACTTTATAAATTATATAAAATTATTTCACTTGATTTTCCTCTGAAATTCTTAGAATTTTGCTTGTACAAGTAGTTCTTTAATATATGATCAATTTATTTTTATGTGTATTTGAGAGATTCTACTTTTAGTTGCTCTAGATATATAAACAGTTGGTCCATTGCTATGTACTCCTTGTATTACCCTTTTCACAATGGTTAAACATGCTACCTTTGTCTTCTATCAAGTTCATATGTTCATATATAGATTTAGATATCTAATCATTTTATTTAAGTCCCCTCAGTCTGTTCTCCTCTTTACTTGTTTTTGTGCTCCAACCATAACTAAGGAGTACTTCATTGTTTTATGCTGGTCTCAGGCTATCAATAACCAATGTTGTGGCTGGACCAGCTCTTATGATTCTTACTACGACTGTAGGACACTCTTCAGCAATAACCATCAGGAAACTGTTGGTAAAAAGGCTTATTACTTACATGACCTGGAAATTACATGGCACACCTGGGTCCACACAAAGAGGTGGAGGGTAGAGATAAAGAAAACGTGGGGTGGGGCTTGAAGTCGTGCTGTTATTGGGGTCAAGGGTAATTCCTATGGTTTGGCAGGACATATTCTACACATGAATTTAAAACATAAGAGTGGGAATTTAAAACACAAGGAGAGAGAGAGGGAGAGAGAGAGAGAGAGAGAGAGAGAGAGAGAGAGAGAGAGAGAAAGAGAGAAAGCCCAAATAGTCAGTTATCAAAATCAATTAAGATCTCTAAAACAAAGAGTCTCAAGGGACAGGGGAAAAGCCCTGGATCTTCGTCTAGTCCTGTGGCTGGCAATGTGTTTATTCTAGCTAGCTCTCTTTGAAGTGAATTCCCCTTTGAAGTAGATGCCTCTTTGAAGTGGATGTCTTGGCAATGGAAGCCTAAGTCATGCACTTGCATTACCAAAAAAAAAAAAAAAAAAAAAGAAAAAAGAAAATTCAACTGTCTGGGTTTACCGTCACTACACACATCTTTATAAAATCTTGATATCTGTTAGGATATGTCCTCTTTTCTAACTATATATTTCCTTCAACTTTTTTCTAATACATTCTTGCTTTTCTTAATTTTTTGCTATTTGCATTTTATTAACAGATTACTAAATTCAGTTTATCATTAAAATTGTATTTAATTTATAGATTAATATGACAATATGAGCACTCTGATTTATGAATTTATTAAATACATTATTTTTCTGGGGCAACTCGGTGTTCCAGTCATTAAGCATCTGCCTTTGGCTTGGGTCATGATCCTGGAGTCCCAGATCGAGCCCCACATTGGGCTCCCTGCTCAGCGGGAAGCCTGCTTCTCCCTCTCTCATTCCCCCTGCTTGTGTTCCCTCTCTAGCTTGTTTCTCTCTGTCAAATAAATAAATAAATAAAATCTTTTAAAAAGTACATTATTTTTCTTGCATGATTTTGTATTTTCAATAACATTGTTCTTTATATACGGTAAACTTGAACATTATATATTAGTTTTGTTTTTTTTTTTTTTTTCCCTCTAATGCTTTTAGAACTATTTAGGACTAATTGATTTGTTTTTAACATTTTAAATTATAGCTAATTTACTACTTATCCGTATGTTTTAAATATAGGAAAACTATCCACTTTGAGGCATTTATTAATATTTGAAAAATTGGCAAAGCATCCCTGCTTAAGGTGTTTTTGTAGATTCTGTTAAATTTTCACATAGGCAATTTCATCATCAAGGATAAACTTGTGTTTTGTTTCTACTTAGTATTGTTTTGCTTTTTTTTTCTTTTTTGAATCGAGAACATTTTGTTGTAGTGACTGAAAGTATCCTTAGACAAGAATTGCTTAGATGAACCTATGAGAAATTACTTATCTTAGAAATGTGTCCTAATTAATATTTTATTTTAAGTTTTTTTAAACATTTATTTAAAATATTTTATTTTAAGACACCAAGTTTTGGATTTGTTTTCTTTCTCTAGTAATAGTTGTTTCTTTTGAAGCAATAAGTTAAATATTTCTTTTTTTTTTTTTAAGATTTCATTTATTTATTTGACAGAGAGAAACACAGCGAGAGAGGGAACACAAGCAGGGTAAGTGAGAGAGGGAGAAGCAGGCTTCTTGCCAAGCAGGGAGCCCGATGTGAGACTCGATCCCAGGTCTCTGGGATCATAACCTGAGCCGAAGGCAGTCGCTTAACCAACTGAGCCACCCAGGTGCCCCAAGTTAAATATTTCTAACTTTTTCTATCAAACTTTCTATATAATTTTTAATTTAGTGTATCTCATTTAAGTAGCATATATATACTTACATATATTTATGATATAGCTTTGATTAAAATGATACTCAATCTGATAGTGCTATGGTATGTTTTAATTAATTTCTACTTTCTTCTTTCATTTTTGATCCTTTTACTGTGCATCTTTTATTCTCCTTTCTGGTCTTCTGTTCTACTGATAAAATAAGGTTTATTATTTAATTTTCTGAAAATCATTTCTTGCTTTGGAAAATACAGATTTTTATGCCATTAATTTACTGTTTAGTCTTCAAGTTTTAACATATGAAATGAAACCTGAATTACAAGATTTTTTTTTCTTATCTATTATATTCTGCAGAGTTCCTGAAGGCAAAGATTAATACAATATTTGCCAGAACATCAACAGCTCAAAGTAAAAAGCTTGTTTTTATACATTCAGAAAGTCTTTAATAATGAGTCCTCCTTGATTCCTGATAACTTACTATTTTTAACTAATTCTAGAGAAGGTTGATAATGACAAATTATTTTTCATCATCATTTTGAGCAGATGATTTTTATCAACTTTTGCCATTTATTAATATTATTTTTTAACTAGAAATCTAGTTTACTAATTACTGGGGCACCTGGGTGCAAGTTATTTAAACAATTGACTCTTGATTGGGCTCAGGTCATGATCCCTGGGTGGTGAGAATGAGCCTCCTGCTAGGCTCCACACTCAGCTCAGAGCCCATTTAAGACTCTCTCTCCCTCTCCCTCTGGCCCTCCCCCACCCCTGGCTCTCTTTCTCTAAAATAAATAAATCAAATCTTTTAAAAAAATCTAATTACCACTGTTTTTTAATTATTTTACATTTTTTAGATAATATACAATTCTTTCTCTTTGAGGCTTAACAGTTTAATAATGTTCAAGTGTGTTTTTTTAAGCACATGCTTTCAGCTATGCATTTGAATCTTTTCTAGAAATTGCTGTTACCTAGTCAAAAGAAATTTTTCTGTGTTAGTTATAATTTATTAATCCCTAATATTTTTAGAAATAGTCTTACCAATAGATTAAAACATCTTTATCCCTACATAACTGTCCATAAGCCTCACATACTTAACATAGTACAGCTGGTTAAGGCATTTGTAGATATGGTTAAAATAAATGTTAAAAAATTTACGTCAACATGATAAACCCTTTTAAAAGTGTGCATATGTTTGAGGGGAATTCCTTAAAATGAGCTCCCACTACACATGATGTCAAATCAGTGAATTAAGCCCTTTTGAATATATCCATACATTAAATTCACAAATTCTAAATAGAATCTTTTTAAGGTTTTATCTACTTATTTATTTGGCAGATGGATAGAGAGCACAGGTAGGCAGAGCAGCATGCAGAGGGAGAAGGAGAAGCCGGCTTTCCACTGAGCCCCAAGGGGCTCAATCCCAGGACCCCGGGATCATGACCTGTGCCCAAGGCAGCCTTTTCACCAACTTAGCCCTCAGGGGCCAACAGACGTAAAAAAATTTTATGAAGAACTTTTAGTCACTGAGTGGGTTTCAAAGTAGTAAAATTCTCTTGTTTCTTTTAAAAATACTTTTGGAATTATACTTACATATGTTAAATAACTTGAATATAACACAACTTCAAAGCCAAGTCAAATCTTCATGATAATATCATCAAATTAAAATTAGTTAAGGGTGCCTGGGTGGCTCAGTTGGTTAAGCAACTGCCTTCAGCTCAGGTCATGATCCGGGAAACCCAGGATCGAGCCACACATTGGGCTCCTTGCTCGGCGGGCAAGCCTGCTTCTCCCTCTCTCACTCCCCCCTGCTTGTGTTCCCTCTCTGGCTGTTTTTCTCTCTGTCAAATAAATAAAATATTAAAAAAAATAAAATAAAATTACTTAAAAATGTAAAATAAAATCCTTATCAGAATGGGAAAAGAAACAACTGAGATATAAATACAGGGATCTAGATATGATTTTAATTTACTAAGGCATAAAGTTGAAAGTTCCCCCAATTATGCAATTACCTGAAATATGGGAAATATGAATAAAGGATTTTTTTACATATTTCAAATAGTTAATTACATTAAATGTATTTGGTATCATAGAATGGGATGTCCAAATGTATATAAATGTATGGTAATCAATTAATACAATTCATCATACACAAACATGCACAAATATGTATTTCCATATGTAGAGCTGACCGTAGGGTATTTAAAATGAGAGACAAACAAGCAGCTTTGTATTTTCATGTAAACCTAATTGTTATGGCCACATGTACAATTTGGCATCCTTGTTATGATAATTAAAAGTTACGGAAAATGAGCATAATGTTTTAATAAGCTGACATTTAGTGATTATATATAAGAGAACACACATATAAATCTATATACATCAAATACATATATATATATATATATATATGTATTGAGATTGATATTTGAAAATACATCTCCTTGAGGGGTACATAGAGGGAATTAAATGTTTACTCCTAAGTGTATGCACCATTGTTTCTCTCACAGGATTCTGAGGCAAGTGTTAAATCCCAAATAATAGTATTTTCAGATAAACATGATCAAAGATAGTTCTAGGGAAGAAGAAAGTTGATATAAGTCAAAACAACCAACACATTGACTGATTTAATGTTTCATTTACAGGCAGGTAGAGTTTTACACCTTGAGAAATCTACCGAAGAGGGACTCTAAAACATGAGAGTCTTCTCTAGCTACTAAATTATGGTGTTCTTTTTTCCTCCACACAATACAGAGTTTAAAGAAAAGTAATTCAAAATTTCCACAATATTCTGCAATTATGCATAGTTTCCACCCATATTTTGAAAAATATTCATAATAACAAGAGGAAATATAATTTGTACACCACATCTTGATAGCCTTGCTAATGCAAGATGAGTTCAAACATTGCATTTCCTTTCCTAACTGTCCCTAGGACATATTTTTCATTTTTCCTAATTTAAGATTTTTCTACCTCCTAGCAATTGCAAGCAGCTCTCATAAACATGTTTGTCAGCTAAGATTTCTCTTAAAATTGGCCCAAGAGCATATTACATGTACATTTCTTGTTTAAAGGGATGCTTCTGAATAAACTCAATGAAAGTTATTTGTACATATGGCTCAATTTTAAATACAAGCTATTCACAGATCATAACACATTAACATCAGACTGACTCCGAAAGCTGATTTGCAAGCTGTTCATGGGTATATACAAATAAAGCAAAACTGCTCAGGCCCGTTCCATGTGAAGTCAAGACAGATACCACATAGATTAAAAAGTATATGTAAATCACATTCACCTTCATTGTCCTTCAGAGTGAAGTTTGGATTTATAGACAGGTGTTCATCAAGAAAGAAGTTAAACCTTGGTCCATTTGCAAAATCATCTTTATCAGTGGCACTGATGGTATGAATCACCTGAAGAGAAAAAGCAGAGACTAAATAGGAAACTTAATTTGACTTATTCTTTTGATTTAATTATATTGTGGCATTTTTAATTGCCTTCACAAAAAGAGTTTTAAAAGACCCCTTTATCCACCTTGAGTCTTTTCAAAGTCAAGTAATAAATGTTCCAGCTAACTGGCTTGTTCTTGCATGAGATTTTAGGAAACAAGTTATGGAATAATTTATAATCAACCACACTTTATTTTCTAGCATAGCACAAACATTTATTTTTTTCTTTTCTTTATCATCCACAGTACCTTGGGGCCAATTAACTGTAAAATTTTATAAGAACACCTGTTTGAGGAAATAGGAAGTATTGTTTGTACAAACACAAACATCCTAGTGTTCATGTAGAACAGCTTTGCAGTGCTATGTTATTCTCAGTAAGCAAATGCAAAAACAGTGGAGTCATATTGTTTTTACTATTTTGAGGGACATTTGAGAGCATGACCTAACCCCTCTATTTTAACATAGTTAAGATAAGGAATGTGAGACCACCAAGGATTGGGAAATGGCCCAAAAATGTTAAAATGGTAACAGAAGCAAAACCAGACCACTCACAGTTTTATGGAATACTTATGATATACGGTGCTGGAGAGAGAGCCATTCTAACATTCGGCCTATGCACATTATGGAGCAGAGAAAGTTAGAATATATAAATGAGCTATTCCAGGTGTCTTAAGAACAGAATACAAATTCAAACAGCAGTAGCCATTATACTCTTAATAAGGAAATACCCAAACTAATATGCAAGATAACATTTTCCTTTTAAAAATTAGTATCATAACGCTTAAGTGTTGTTTTTCTAGCCCTTCTTTGGAGAAGTTAAAAGAAAGAGAGGGAAAAGAAGCCATAAAAAGGATGTTTCCTGGGGTGCCTGAATAGTTCAGGCAGTTAGTCATCTGCCTTAGGCTGAGGTCATGATCCCAGGGTCCTGGGACCAAGTCCTAGGGTTTGGGCTCCCTGCTCAGAGGGGATCCAGCTTCTCCCTCTCTCTCTGCACCTCCACTGCACCCTGCCCCTCTGTTCATGTTCTCCCTCTCGAATAAATAAATAAAGTCTTAAAAAAGAGAGTGTTTCCTGCATGTGAAATACACTGTGTTCATTTCAAAAATTGCTATGATTTCCAGAAACATCTTACTCAATTTCATACCATTTCAATCTTTTCCAAGTGAAAAGTATAGCAATATGTACAACAGGTAAAAGCTAAATTCCTGCCCACGCATCAAGTCCATTAGTTGGTCAGGGAGATGAAGATGAATGTAAAGTACTGAGAAGAAATCATCCGGGACAGCACGACCAGAAAAGCTTGTGTCTCCATGATGTGGAGGTGAAGAAAGTGCTTCAGGCTCTACAAGTGATCTATTTCAGCCATATCTGCCTATGGCTCTCTAGTGCTCAGAATGTACTTTCTCAGCAAGAAATTTAGGTCAAAGCTTCCGCTAATCCCTACGTATCCCAAGAAGTCTCTATAATTATTCTCTTCTTTACTTCCTTTCACACTATTAATTTTGAACTGAAAAACTTGTTGTTTGCTTTCTTTTGTGATTAAATTATAGTTGGCCTCTGGATAGATCCTTTTTTCCCCCTTGTTATTGCCTTTTGACTCAATAGGAGAATAAATTGTTGGATAATCAGAAGCAATCTGACAATTTTTCTCAAGTGCATGGAAAGTTCCATGGAGTTCAGAGGGTGTGTAATCTGAGGAACATACTTATGATCTTTGTCATGTACTTAATGCATGTGTCATGTACTTAATGCAAAACTGAAATAAAAATATCAAATTTTCAAGATTGTTTTCAGTGTTAAATAAAATAGATACATGTTTGGATTTTTTAAAAAGATTTTTATTTATTTATTTGACAGAGAGAGAGATCACAAGGAGACAGAGAGGCAGGCAGAGAGAGAGGAGGGAGCAGGCTCCCTGCTGAGCAGAGAGCCAGACATGGGCCTAGATCCTAGGACTCTGAGATCATGACCTGAGCCAAAAGCAGAGGCTTTAACCCACTGAGCCACCCAAGCACCTGCCACTTTTTTTTAAAATAAATGTCCTATCTCCCCTAATCCTTGCTCACTGACATTCTACAATGCATAATCCTATTTTCTCAATGATACTTCATAACCTACTGACACATTTGTGGATTCATTTCTTATCCTAGAATGTGATTTAGGAAGAGATTGGCAGGGAACAATTAACTTAAACCAACTAAATTATTTTGTATTTCCTCTTATGACTTCTTGGGGACAATTATTTTCTTCCCATTTAAAATTTTTATAAACTAGCTTATTCTATTTGTTAAACACTGATATAATTCACATCGTATCTTTACTGTTTTACTGTTATCGTTAGTAAAAGGTACTTTCCAGGAATTTACCAGGAAGCCCATTCATGGCAAAGAGTGCTTTTCAAAAACTTCTTGATCCCGATACCATAGCAAATGATGAGCTGATTACCACATTTTGTTTGAGTGAACCATTGGTCTTGAATTCCTGCACAATGTTCCTCATGCATCCACACTGATTCTTCCATAACCCTTCTGTAAATGCTTCCAAAAACTGAGAATGTTGCTTGGCTTTTATCTGTAACTTAGAGATAACCCCCTGATGAGGAAAGGCATATTTAATTCCTCGGTTTACTAATCACCTTTCCCTTTCAGGAGGAGATAGATTTCAATTTATTGTTTCCTTAGACTTTTATTAGGAAAACCACCTCAGAAGTAAACATATCTGTGATTTTTAAAACATGTAAGCTTCAGGCAGATATCTAGATAAATACCATGTATGTCATCAATATTTTCTACTCCTTCGTCAGTTATGATTTATCTACACTGTGCTACCTGTACCCTCCATTTGTGTAATGTGTTGGTAATGTATAACCCATAACAATTTATTTTCTGTCTTCATTCTTTCTAACTGAACTTAAGATGTTTTTCTAGCATGTACATATTATGTAATTAGTGCATCAAGTATTTGATTATTTTGAAAGATCTGAGAGAAACATAGTCACTGATTTATTCTACTAGAGGGAGGAGAGTCCAACTTGATAGTTGGTATTTATAAATAATTATCAGCTGCAGTTTTTGGAAATGCCCATGAATAATGATTCACTTCCAGTATAAACTAATTAGAATGAATTTTGTATTTCTTTTATCAAGTAAATGTATTATTACTCTGCTTAAATGTATTTTCTATGGTCTATTATTTCTTGAGTACTTTCTTAAAGATGGAAAACATCAAACTAGTCAGTGTCACAGATATATACAAATAAAGTAGTCTTCTGTTAGGTAAATGAGCTGGTCCTAACTAAACATATAAATTAAAAGAATATTCTATGGAGGGGTGCCTGGGTGGCTCAGTCGTTAAGCATCTGTCTTCGGTTCAAGTCATAATCCTAGGGTCCTGGGATCGAGCCCTGCATTGGGCTCCCTGCTCAGCTGGAAGCCTGCTTATCCCTCTCTCACTCCTCCTGCTTGCATTCCCTCTTTAGCTGTATTTCTTTCTGTCAAATAAATGAATAAAGTCTTAAAAAAAAAGAATATTCTATGGAGCACATTGTATCTTCTTTAAATTAATCAATGAATTTATAATATAATCTCAAATGGGGTCATAAATTTATTTAATAATAACACCAATTTCTGTTGGTTCAATAAGTTGATCTTTGTAAAATCTTGATGTAAAATCTCTACTGATTTAGGTACTTTTTTCATACAAAGTTTATTGTTAATAGGTTGATGTGATGGAGGTAGGTTAGTGCTAGATAATACAATTTTTTAAAATATAGATTATGTTAAAAAAATATATATATAGATTATGTTTCCTAAGTTTACTTTGTAATGAAACACACATACACACACACACACACACAAAGAGGAAAGTCAACATCAATAAGATAGAAAGAATCTCATCATTTGTATTTCAATTTCTACGGGTAGAACCATTTCATTTATTATGAATTCAGTTTACTTTGGGAGCTGACTTCAAATTTCATGCACCCTTGATTTTCTCCTTAATATTTCTTTCATGCCAGCTGGTTAAAAGATTTTTTTTTCCCAGAACAGGAAAATTTATTAACTCAGAGAAACATATTGTTGCAGTTCGGGTATATTAATACCTGATTCAACGTGAACTCTGCTGTTACATGTGGCTTAAACCTCTGCTTCACAAAAGACAAATTTCTGTGCCATGGCCACATGCTGTTGTATTTAGATGCACAGCATCCATAATAAAGATATCTGTAATTCTGAAAGTAATTGCTATAGAAAGAGAAGATATTGTACAGCTGGGCAACACGAATATGCTTCAGAAAACCTATTTCGCAAATCATTATTTAAATAGAGTTCCCTATTCTTACTCTGTATCAAAACACACAAAGTTTCTCCAGAAATGCTGCAAACATAAGGTTAAATGAACCAAAGGTGGCAAAATTAAACAATAGATTTAGACCATTTCCCTTGTAATAGGTTAATCATACAATCAACAATGCAGATTGACAGTGGTTTAAGTAAGGATACCATAAACAATATTTTCAAATGACTTTTCATTCCCTCAGTAAAAAGTTTTAATTCATTCTGGTGAAACAAATGTTTAGAGAAACAGATATTTAAGCAATATAAGGAGCCCAAGTATCTTAGTGTGACATCTAAGATCATACAAAATCAAAGACAGCAATGATGCTAACTATGACTATAGTTTTTAATGGATAATAACCATAATCACATAAATAAACCTATATACATTAGATCTGAAGGATGCTAAGTCTAGTGATTGCCTTCTGAAAACAGTAACAGTTCTCTGAAGAACAGAAAAATACTATCTAAATGGCTAATGGGACCCAGAAGACAAAGATAT
>PITA01005320.1:64850-112245 GCA_004023965.1 Spilogale gracilis
TTTAAAAAAAAAAAAAAAAAAAAAAAAATTTCAGGCTTGGAAGGTCACTGAAATTCTGATAATTTTCTTTTTATTTTTTTTAAAGATTTTATTTATTTCACAGAGAGAAACACAGCCAGAGAGGGTACACAAGCAGGGTGTGTGAGAGAGGGAGAAACAGGCTTCCTGTCGAGCAGGGAGCCTGATGTGGGACTCGATCCCAGGTCTCCGGGATCATGACCTGAGCCGAAGGCAGTCGCCCAACCAACTGAGCCACCCAGGCACTTTTTTTCTTTATTTTAGAGAGGAAGAAAGCGTTTTGTCAAGGTCACATAAATCATTTCTTAGAAATGCTATAGAGCGTAGGTGGTCAGCGTGGGGGGGAAAACAGAAAGACCCAGACTAGCAAGCTGGCATTGACAGGAGAGCATGGCCTGGAGAAAATGCTTGAGTAAGTTTTCCCATGATCAAGAGATCAATGGAAAAAGTCAAGGTCACTGGCCAATACGGAAAGAGTATCTAGTAAAAAATCTAGAAAACTAGTATTAGCATTTTAGATTTGGGAGCATGTCTGAATATTCACAGGAGAAAAATCAACTGACCCAAGAGCAAGGACTGAGTGACTAGGACTAGCAGGTATGAATTGCTCCCAGTACAGCATCTCACTCTATTCTATAAATTTTGAAATAACCTTGAAGTTAAAAAAAAAAGAAAAAGAAAAGAAAAGAAATATATTACCTAAAAAGAAAACATCTAAAAATGGCTGATGCAATCATAGTTTAAGTTGAATTTTTAAATTTTTATATCATATTTCAAATGACCCAGTGTTGAATTCTCTGAATAACAAATGGACCAAGGAAACAAAGATTCTGTGAGGGATTATATCTTTGTCAGATTTTGATACTAAAGTTACGTTTCATCCATAAAAACAGGAGAAAACAAATTTCCCCTTTTTAATACAGTATATTCTCACTCTCATACCATTTAAATATTTTTAATATTTATTACTTAAGTTATACTTAGCTTATTTAGAGGTGCCTTTATTTCCAATGGATTTTTTTCTACCAATACTTTCTTTTCCCCTTGAAATACTTTTAAATTAGTATCTAGCTTTATTTATTTATTTATTTTTATCATACAGAAAATAATGAGGCCAACCTTCTGAAAATTATTAAAACTTGCTTTGTAGTCTTAGATACAGTAAATTTTTGGTTAACATTTTCTGTAAGTTTCAGAAGATGTGTGATCTAAAGTTGTAAGTGCATTATTCTATATTTATCAAACAGTAAAATTTTTAATTGTGGTTTTCAATTTTCAATATCCTTACCAATATTTTATTCAAGTATTCTATCATTTTCTGATAAAAGCATACTAAAACTCCCAATACAACAATGGAGTAGTCTATGTTTTTTTTAAGATTTTATTTATTTGACAGAGGGAAACACAGCCAGAGAGGCAACACAAGGAGGGGGAGTGAGAAAGGGAGAAGCAGGCTTCCCGCCAAGCAGGGAGCCCGATGTGGGACTTTATCCCGGGTCTCCGGGTCATGACCTGAGCCGAAGACAGTCGGCCAACCAACTGAGCCACCCAGGCGCCCCTGGACTAGTCTATTTTTTATTATTTACTTCATTTTTGGTTTGTTCATTATTGAGGCAACATTGATGAATATATATAAATTTTAAATTGTCATTTCTGTCTGGTGTATAAGCTGTTTTTCTCACAATGAATGTGCTTCTTTTTTTTTTTTTTTAAGATTGTATTTATTTATTTGACAGAGAGAAACACAGCTAGAGAGGGAACACAAGCAGAGGGAGTGAGAGAGGAAGAAGCAGGCTTCCTGCCAAGCAGGAATCCCAATGTGCGACTTGATCCCAGGTCTCCAGGATCATGACCTGAGCCAAAAGCAGCCACCCAACCAACTGAGCCACCTAGGTGCCCTATGAATGTGCTTCTTTATATATAGTAACATTCTTTTGATGAAATGAGCACATGTATGTGTTTGTGTGTAGTTGGTAAGTATGTATATAGCAATTATTCAAGTAATTATTTGTTATATTTTACATATATTTTCTTTCAAACTCTTTTCCTTTATTATGTTTATTTTACACACCTATTTATTATTATTTTTAATTTTTTTTAGATTTTATTTATTTGAGAGAGAGAGATGAGAGAGAGAGAGAGAGCAGGAAGTGGGGAGGGTCAGAGGAAGAAGCAGACTCCCCACTGAATGGGGATACCGATGTAAGACTCAATCCTGGGATTCCAGGATCATGACCTGAGCCAAAGGCAGTTGTTTACCCAACTGAGCCACCCAGGCGCCCCTACACCTTTATTTTTTAAATATTTTATTTATTTATTTGAGAGAGAGTGTGTGTGCATACCATCAGGGGGAGGGGCAAATGGAGAGGGAGGAGCAAAATCCTCAATGAGCAGGGAGCCCCACTTGGGGTTCTGTCCCAGGACCCTGAGATCATGACCCGACATGAAAGCTGGCACTCAACCGACTGAGTGATCCAAGCACTCCTATTTCACACCTTGTATAAAAACCTTTAAATTACCATTTTTCTTTCTATTTTGACAATATGCATCTTTTGAATATTTAAGTAATTTTATTTCAACATAGATACTAACATATACTTCAAATTTACATCATTTTATTTATTTTCTATTTTCCACTTATTCTGTTTTTTGTCTTCCTTTTTTTTAAAATCATATAGCCCTTAGTTAGCTATTAGAATTTTGTGTACTAAAACTTTTATCTTTTATTTTGCCTATTTTGTGATAATCTATATATCAGAAGTGAATATGATAATTTTTCATTCTAATTTTTAGCTATACAAATTTCACAGAAGTTTCCAGATTATTTTGGAATTATTGGTTATAAGCTTCATATTTAATTAAGATTATATTTTAGTTTTGAAATTGTCCTTCTAGAACCCTTGAAAATTGCTCCTATATGAAAAGCTTTTTTTTTACTATAAAACATATTCCACTGGGATAAAATGACATGCAACAAGTTTCTAAGTATATAGATTATTTTAAAGTGTATAAACATTTTCATGAAGACAGTTAAGGTCAAGTAATAGAAATGTAAACATTGCTTTCTTTAAGGTTAAGTATAATTTATTTATTTATTTTTAAAAATATTTTTTTAATTTTATTTATTTGAGAGAGAAAGAAAGAACACAATTGGTGGGGGCAGGGGGGGCAGAGGGACAAGTAGAAGCAGACTCCCCACTGAGTAGGAAACCAGACTCCAGGCTAGAACTCAGGACTCTGGGATCTTCACTTGAACTGAAGCCAGATGCTCAACACACTGAGACACGCAGGGCCCTCAGGATTTAGTCTTTTTAATAACAATTTCTACTACCTTATTATTTTTTTACTATTTTTATTAGTTGATCTAGAGGTTACAGCTTATGTTTTGGATGTGTAAAATCTATTCTAAATTGACAGTGTATCAATTTCTCAGATTTTAAGAGGCCACATTTCTCAAATTTTAAGGAACCAAAATGTAAGGAGCTTAGAATATTTTAACTTCATTTGTCTTTCTAACTTATGATCTCTTTTTGCCATGTATATGACGTCTATTTTAAACTGGAAAATGTTCTTTTGATTTCTATGTATTCATCAATGATTTAGTTTTTATGAATATGTTTATTGATTGTATTTATTTTAAAGCTTCCTTACTACTACAACCTGTCAGTATAATTAGTTTTCTTTTTCACCCAATAAAACCTTTAGAATGTGTCTTATGGTGCAGATTTTCACATTTTCTGGTCTTTGTTTTTGAGGGATATTTTGGTGGAATAAAGAATTCATGGTTGCCAGTTATTATCTTGCCACCATTGGGGATTATCTTTCCATTGTTTTCTGCTTCTTACTTTTCTTTTTTTATTTATTAATTTTAGAGAGAGAAAATGAGCATGTGTGTGCATGGACAAGTGGAGTGGAGGGGGAGAAAGATGAGGACCAAAGAGGGAGGGAGAGGAAGTGGGAAAGAGTCCCAAGCAGACTCTGTGCTTAGTGCAGAGCCTGTCGTCTGGGGGTGCTTGATCCCACCACTGTAAGAGCTGACTCCAAGAGTGGATGCTTAACTGACTGGGTTATGCTAAAGGTAGTGCTAAAAGTTGTCCTTTCTACAAAAATACATAGGTAATGTCTCTCAGTTTACTATAACGTTAGGACGAGCTTTAAAATGATTTAAAATAGTTTTGGATGGGGATGCCTGGGCGGCTTAGTTGGTTCAGTCTGATTCTTGATTTTGGCTCAGGTTACAATATCAGGGTTGTGAGACTGAGCCCCATGGTCAGCTCTATGCCAGGTGTAGGGCTTGTTTAACATTCTCTCCCTCTCTGTTTCTCCCTGTTTCTCTGTCTGTCTGTCTCTCCCTCCATCCTTTCCCTCCTCTAATTTTTTTAAATAAATAAATAAAGTATTTGGGATGATATAGTCATTCTGGTTTACCAAAGACAGTAAAAGGGACCATCTGACTCAAATGGACCTAGATCTTTTCTACCTCTCAAGATTCACCTGTGACAGAATTTAAAGTGCTCCAATGGAATCCATGCCTCCTTATACTCCCTTCTCCATTAAGTCTGGGTGTGACCTGTGATTTGCTTCTGACCAATAGAATATGGCAAAAGTGTTGATACATCATTCACCTGATGACATTACATTATATAGGACTGTTTGCTAACAGACTTTATACAGATCTCACCATACTTGTTTGAGGAAGTGCCTACATTGGGGAAATCCATACATATAACAAGAAACTGTGGGTGGCATGTTGAAACTCCAGGGAACATTAAAGAGCTGAGAAAAATCCTGAAGCTCTGAGGTCTATAGTTGAAGGTAACTTAATGCTGCCAATAATTAGGTGTCCTTAGAAGAGATTTCAAGCTTTACCTAAGAACATGATCCTTATTGAAACCTTGATTAGTCTTATGAGACCCTTGCAAAGATCAAACTAATCCATGAGCAGACATCTGACCTACAGAAACTCTGGAATCACAAATAAGCTTTAAATTCTTTTAAGCTACTAAGTTTGTGTAATTTGTTATACAGCAGAAAAAACAAAAAAACAAAAACAAAAAAAATAAATGTGTATCCCCTTCCAGTCTTCTCCTTTATTTATATGTCACAGTCACACTAGGCTTCCTTCAGAATTGCCATGCTCTTTTAGCTAGCTGCCGTGCTACATCCAAACTCATGACTCATGTTCAAGGTCTTCTCTGCTTCTTCTGCTGTCCTCACTTTCTCAATACATATACATCCCCAATTTCTTAATACATATTACAGCCCCAATTTCTTAATACATATACAATCTTCATGTTGTTCCAACCCAATCATGTTTTAGTACCAATATTACTCAATGGTTACTCACATGTCACTCCTACAGGCTCTTCAAAATGGACTAACGAGTCCCTTCTCCTTAACCTTGTCTCAAAGCTTCATCAGGATAAGAAAGTTCACAGTTTCCTCCACATTTAATACAGAGCTTCACACAAAGCATTCAATATAATTGTATTAGTATGATGAATGCATGCATGAATGAGTTCATATGTTGATTTATATTTGGGTTCTGGAGAAAATTTATTTTTAACTATTCTCAAAAAGATCTATTTGGTACTTAACGTTTTATAAAATTATTTTCATTGAGCACAAAAATAATATTGAGGGATTTTGAGGATTACACCTAAAAATAATAGAAATAGAGCTGCTTGTTTTTCTTCCATCCCAAAGATAGGAAGGAAAAAACTTACCTGGCCAGGTTTCGAATTTTCACAGACAACCATATCATATTCCCTGGCAAGTTTGGGTGGATTGTCATTGACATCCAGAACTCTAATACCCACTGTGACATGGCTCAGCAAACCAGGATTGTCTGCAAAACACACAGGGATACGTTTAGTATTGCCACGCACACTTGAGAGGCTTGGTTTAAAACAAATCTCCTTAATACTGGAGCTTGTCACTAGCTCCATATGCTGCAACAGGACTTTTGGCAAAAGACAACTTTATGATGGCACTCTTCGCTAGAACTCATTAAGTTACAGAAAAATGAAAAATGAACACCAAGGCATGACATGAATGCTAAAATAGTATTTTGTCATATCAAGGAAATTACATGTTATTCAGGAACTGGAGTGGGAGAAAGTTGTCAGAATTCATTGTATGCTGTCAGAGTCCAAGCGATGAACAACTGGTTTCATCATTAATCTAAGAAAAGCACAGCAGTTGGTAAAAAAAAAAAAAAAAAAAAAAATCTTTAAAAAGTTTGAGTTTTTAAATTTAAATAAATGTGGAGAAAACAAAAATATTACCATTTTTTTGCACAGAGAATAATTTTCTTCTTATAGAAAAAAATTCATGCAGTGTGTGATGTTAAATAAAACTTGGAGAGAAATAATAATTGAAATTAGAACTTATCATAGAATTAATATATAATTCTGGTAGATATTATAGCTAACACCTTAAATAAGTCTTAAACACAGTTTTCCCATTTTTCGGTAAGTTTATTAATTCTGAGATGTAAGAAAAAAGTGAACATTTGATTTATTTTACATGTGAAAGCTATAAAGGCAGAATTAGTAATGGGAAAATTAAATATACATATTTTTATTGCTGACGTTTCTGTCATTATTTTTTAAAAGTCCAAAATTAAAGTTAAAATAGACTAATTTATAAAAAGGATTACTAAAACAAAAGACATAAAATTTCAATGCATTTTTAAAAAATATTTTATTTATTTGACAGCAAGAAACACAGGGAGAGAGGGAACACAAGCAGGGGGAGTGAGAGAGGGAGAAGCAGGCTCCCTGCCGAGCAGGGAACCCGACGTGGGTCTTGAACCCCGGTCTGCGGGATCATGACCTGAGCCGAAGGCAGTTGCTTAACCAACTGAGCCACCCAGGCGCCCCATCAATGCATTTATAGCTTTAGCAAAGTAGAACATGAGAAGGTGTATTTGTAAAAAAGGGGGTATGGATATACATAGACATATACAGAAGATACCAAAACTAGTAAGAATATGGATGGAATAAAAAATGCCCTAGGTGGCTCTAAAAAGAACAGACAATCTGAGGAGTTCTACAGTAATTAAAGAAAATCAAATTTCATTTAAAACATAATTTTTCTAAAGCAAAAAAAATCAGGTCTAGATTATTTTACCTAAAGTTAAAGAAACATGTGATTTCAGTCATATATATCTTTTTCCCAGAAAACAGAGGAAGAAATACTGAAAAGCTTGTTTTCTGCGGCTTGTGACCTGTCGATATAAAAACCAGACATTCTCACTCATGAGAAATTTTATATGTAAATAGCCTAAACAAAATGATAGCACACCTAGTCCACTGGTGTGTAAAAAAAAAAAAAAATCTATCTTTATCAATTTAGTTCCACTCTTGCTTTGTTTAGCATTAAAGGAAGGAAGAAACAAAGGGAAGAAGGAAGGAAGGAAGATACAAATGAAGAAATGAGGAAGGATACTTTAAAAAGTGTAAAAATTATTCATGAGGTTAATGAATTCAAGGGTGGACATTGAATTCAAGGATTATTTTTGAAACATAATCACCTCGACACATAAAGAAAAAATAAAGAAATAGACTTGTAATTTCCATACATGATAAACACAATGAAACCAAGCAAAACAAACACACACAAAAGACCAAAAAACAAAAACTCTCAGCAAGTAAGTAGAAATGTGCCTTCTCCATCTGATTAAGGGTAACCAGCAAAACTACAGTGTACATTGTTGTTAATGGTGAAAAACAAGAGTTAATTAAAGCTATAAGGAAGCTAGAAATAAATCTGACAAAGGATGTGAAAGACCTATATGCAGAACACTTTATTGAAGTGTTATATGAGTTTAATTTATTTAGACTTCATTAAAGAAATTAAGAGCTATATCATGGGCGCGGTTAGGAAGACACCATATCACAGATAAAACCAACTCTTCCGAAATGATGTGTGCATTCAATGTAATTTGTTGTAAGCCCTAATGTCCATAGAATTAAAAGTTGTTTCTAAAATTTATGACTACTAAGATTATTTAGATTTGTATGGAAAAGAACAATAAATCATACTTTTTCTACAATTTTCCAAGGCTTATTTTATGATATCTGTGGCCTTACTCTTGCCAGTATAAAAACATATCTCGGGGCACCTGGATGGCTCAGTTGTTAAGCGTCTGCCTTTAGCTCAGGTCATGATCTTGGAGTCCCAGGATCGAGCCCCACACACATGGGGCCCCCTGCTTGACAGGAAGCCTGCTTCTCCCTCTCTCACTCCCCCTGCTTGTGTTCCCTCTCTGGCTGTGTTTCTCTCTGTCAAATAAATAAATAAAATATATCTTCTACTCTAAATGTCATCTATGATTTTTTTCATGTATTCCTATATTTCCCAACTAGGTACTTGCTCACCTTTCAGAGCAGACAAAAATAATCTGTTCTAGAAATCTGAAGCAAGAATAATTATATTGGCTCTAATCATTAATACCAGTGGCCTTAATTGCCCCTGAGTGAATTATTCTCTGCTCATTTTCAGAGCAGACAGAATGAGAAGCAACCTTAGTGAAGTTAGGAAAAAAAGAAAAAGAAATAAATAAACCTGTTTTGTAGAAGATTCTGGAAAGACTACATCTTGATATGAAAGGCTAGAAAAAAAAAAAAAACTAAAAACTGGGCATCTGACAGTGTTCAACATTCACCTTCTCACTGTCCCCACTCTTCTCGCTCATGCTGCACTCTGGACTGGAATGGCCTTCCAGTCATTCCATACTGGGGTACAGGAAACTTCAAGTCTAGACGGAAATAGACTCTTCGTTGATAGAATATTATTTTATACTCCAACGTATAATTACTATCCCATAACTTACTGATTAAAAGCACAGCTTTCAGCATCAGACAAATGCCGGTTTATCCATAGACCTTCTACCCTTTTGTGTTCTCTGGAGAAGCTCAACGGAATTTAAGCTGGATGTGGTTGCAGCTAAAGATCTGTGTGCCCCGCCAGGGACAACCACAGGAAGTACTGATGAAGAGTCAGGAAAAACAGAATGTTGGAGTAAGCTTACTGTCATTACCAATGCAAATTGAATGCTTGTGGTCTATTTACTAAAAGTAGCATGATGTATAAAAACTGCACCTTTAATTCCAGATAATTAGAGACTGAAAACCCACTGTGGCTTTGTATCCTCCTTCAGTTTACCCGCCTACATTCTGGTGTGTTCTGCTCAATAAATAACTAAATTCTAAATTAGCAAACTGGCAAGTTATTTTGGGTTTCTCGCTTTTCTTTCCCACAGCCATCAGGTTAATATACTACCTTTCGAATAACAATGACTTTACCTATTAAATGTGAACATTTTCTTTTCTTTTGTCTTTTCCTTCCTTCCTTCCTTCCTTCCTTCCTTCCTTCCTTCCTTCCTTCCTTCCTTCCTTCCTTCCTTCCTTCCTCCCTCCTTTCCTTCCTTCCTTTCATTTATTTGACAGAGACATAGCGAGAGAGGGAACACAAGCCGGGAGAATGGGAGAGGGAGAAGCGGGCTCCCCACCAAGCAGGGAGCCTGACGTGTGTAGTTCCATCCCAGGACCCCAGGATCAGGATCCAAGCTGAAGGCAGATTTTTAACAACTGAAATGGTTGCCAGCTGGTGTGTGCCTTGCAGGTGATTTCTAGCAGAAACTATGCTATGTAAGGTGCCCTAAAATGTAAAGATTTTCATGTATGTTGGAAACATTTTCTCCTGTTCCTAAAGTTCTTAATGCAATATTTCTGTTATTGTTCTTGTTACTTTTATTTTCATGCTTTATTTCTAGCAATCAGGTTTTTTTAATAGATGTATAACTGACATACAATATTATATGAGTTTCAGGTGTATGAGAACAACAAAGTGATTTGGTAATTACATACATTACAAAATGTTCACCATGATAAGTGTGTTACCACGTGTCATCACACAGTTATCATAATAATACCGATTACATCCCCAGGTTGCACTTTTCAACCCTTTCAGTTACTTATTTTATAATTGGAAGTTTATACTTAATCCATTCACCTCTATTGCCTCCCCACCCTTTGCACACCTTCTTCCTCTCTAGCGATCATCAATATTTTCTTTGTATTCATGAGTCTGTTTGTTTTTGTTTCTTTAATTTTGAGTCTTTTTTTTTTGTTTTAAAGATTTTATTTACTTATTTGACAGAGGGAAACATAGCTAGCGAGGGAAAACAAGCAGGGCGACTGAGGGAGGGAGAAGCAGGCTTTCTGCCAAGCAGGGAGCCTGATGTGGGTCTTGATCCCCGGACTCCGGGACCGTGACCTAAGCCGAAAGCAGACGCATAAGGACTGAGCCACCCAAGTGCCCCTAATTTTAAGTCTTTTTGATGGCACAGTAAATAAGATATATTGCAATTAGACAAATTTAAATACGAATCCCCTTTCCAGCATTCTATTTAGGAACATGATATTTGGAAAGTTATTGATTATTTCTATGATTTCATTACTTAATCTGCAATGAGTTATTTGACTTGCCAGATTGTGCTTTTGAGAAAATTAAGGAAATTATGCAAATTTTAACATACTGACCCTGGGAGAGAGCAGACAGGGCATTTAAATCGTTTCTGAAGATCAAAAACAAAACAGAAGCAAAAGCAAAGTACACAGCATGCTGGCAATCCTGAACGGGTGATTTCTAGCAGAAACTATGCTATGTAAGAACCATTCATCTGTGACACAATACAGATGTGAAAGCAGCTCACATTAGCAGGGTGCCCTCTGTGCAGATAGCGATGCAGCGAAAGTATTGGTATATGGCATTTCCTGCGCAATTGCAAGTTTGTGGCTATGATTCTTAAAGGATTTTCCATAACTGGAGGAAGAACCCATTTTAACCACTGAGCTCATTTGAAAAGTCTGATATATGCATACCACTCTGATGGGTTCTAGAGAACACGGAGCAGTGAAATATACCACTCCTGTAGATCCTCCACTATCAATACAGAATGAAGAGAACAAATTAAATATTAATATTATTTCAATTTGTTTCAATTTATTTTCTTCAAAATTGTGACCCTAAGTGCTCAATTTATTTCCATCCATATTTATGACTTAAATATTTCCCTCCTAACTCTAAATCATGACCATTCATACAGGTAGCACAGTTTACTAGGGAATGCAATAGATTTCTAATCTAAATATTCATATTCTGAAGTCAGTAGTAAGTACTTTTAAATATATAAATTTAGACTAGTGCAAATTTTGTTTTCTATAAAATGTAGATTATTTTCCTCAAAATGTGCTTCTATTCTTTTCTTTATGAAAATTCAGTCAAAATGAAAAACCTCATATATTATTATAATAGTAAATTACAGTGATTATGAATTTAATTAAATAATCATGTTTAATTCTGTCTATAATTCATAAATGTCTGCACTTATGAGGATGTGTTTCCAACTGTGTTTAATTAATGTTTTTTTCTTTTATTTTTCCTGGTCTGTGTTTCTTTGATTTCTAGTAAGAGTTCTTATTCAAAGCAAATATCTATGAACCAAGCAGTCTGAACTTTTGTGAAACATTCCTGTGAACTGAGACCAGACCATTTTAAAATGTTAGGCTAATTTGTTTATTAACAAATATGTTTTAACATTTCCTCCAATAAAATAAATATATAAAAATAAATTTCATAAACTAGTGCTTAGATGAAACTGAAATTTTTTTAAGACATATTTATTTATTTTATGAAAGGGTGGGATAGAGGGAGAGAGAATCCTCAAGCAGACTCCCCACTGAGTGTTGGGCCTGATGTGGGGCTTGATCTCACCACATCGAGATCACAACCTGTGTGGAAACCAAGGGTCAGCCACCTAACTGACTGAGCCACCAAGGCGTCCCTGAAAATTTTCACTCAAAATATTTTGTTTTGAAATGAGAGTGTTCTGCTATTTTTAACTAATATTTTGAGATTTTGTATATAAAAGTCATGTATCATTGTTAGGCAAAAATAAAATGATAAATTATTGATACTCCTTACTAACATGAGTTTGGAACCTAAGAATTGTTTTATGGATAAAACCATCAAAATGTCTTGTACAAGACTGGTGTGCTACAGATGCTCCTTCTTTCTTCCCTCCTCTTTGTATCTTGTTTAAATATTTAGAAACCAAATATTGCATTCAAAATAATTTGCTATAATCTATAAGAACTCATATCTAGTATCTAACTGATTAGTCCTTAAATATTTCTTTCTTGTTGCCAAACAAAAAGGTTTAAAATAAAAGATTCTATGACATTTATAAGATAAAAAACTGAACGGGCCCTATGGATTTTAGATCACCTACCTTTTTATAGTCATTCGAAAAAAAACTGGTGGTTGTCTAAAAGCTCTTTCAAAAATTACCAAGTATTTAGAAACACATCAACCCAAACTGAATGTATTTAAGCGATTTTTTGTCTGTTTGCTGTATAAAATTTTATTAACGGCCTAGTCATCATAAAAAATACTCACTCTGAAGTCAATTACCTAAAAGGAGTCTCAACTACGATATTTTTTTCCTCCTGACCCATAAATCCTCCCAAAATTCCCAAAGTGTCTTGGCATTTTTGCCTGAGACTAACATAAGTGGGAAGCCTCGAAAGTTTAAATTCCTTAGATTTTAGGAATAAACACTGTTTTGTTCTTTAAGTTAGAACCGTAAAGTCAAAGTAATTCACCTCAATGTGAGATTAGTTACATTGGGATGATGTATTTGCTATTGATTATAAAATAAATTGAAAAATAGCTTTAAAATACCTGTTAAAATTGACTCATTCAATTGCATGAAAGAATCTAACAGATGCACCATTTATTTTCTAATTTTTGCGATAATTCAGAGTTTTTACATTTATTTTACATCTTAGTCTATTCATCTATAATGTTGTGAAATTAAGTTTTCATCTTTATTGAGTCCCCACAAATTCAGCTTATGATCAAATATCATGCTACTCTTTGAATTACATTTGCAATCATGTTTTTTTATGCTGCCAAAAACTCACTAATAGGATGGACCATCATTTTGCATTTGAGGGTGGTAAGAATGTAAAGATAATAAATTTTTTTCTTATCTGATAACAGTCAGCATCTGAAAGTGGTTTTGTTAATTTCAGAAAAAATCACACTCACTGCATTATCTTTGGGCCCCAAATTTATTCCAAGTGAAGGAAGAACAATTTAAGCACAGTAGCATTTTAATGAAATTCCCTGAAATATAATAGCCTTACTTTCCTCCTAAATCGCAACACTTTTTTTTTTTTTTTTTTTAGCTAAATGACTTTTATGAAGTCTTAGGAAAACTGAAGCTTGAACTACACAAATCCTGATTCCATTATGCACATTTATGACCTTCTTTGGTATAATATTTAAATGAATTAAATAATTACAAAGATAAGGTTAGCAGGTTTTGAAATAGAATTTAAGATAGTAAACTTCAGGTTTGGGCCAGAAATAGGAACTGATGCCAGACTGACCTGTTTTAATAATGATTATAAAACTGAAATTATGTGAAGACATTCTTCTCATACTTGGGCAAACACTGAAGAACTATGCTCCTTTTTTTTTTTTTTTTTTTTTTTTTTAAGAACTATGCTCCTTGAGAGAAAAGAGACCCGTAAGGTGAGTGCAAGATCTCCTTCAGCTATGATTACGTTCATAATAACCATGGGGGATACATCCCAGGAAGGAAGGGATGGTTGTTTAACATTTAAGTATCAATAAATACAATTCACCACGTGCACATAATTATTTCGAGAGACGCAAAAAAATAAAATATAACAAAACATAACACCTTATTTGATTTAAAGAGGAAAAAAAAAGCACTCAGTAAAGCAGGAGCAGGAGAGACTTCCTCAATGTGAATAACTGTCATACTTAAAAGTGAAAGATTGAACATTTTAACCTAAGGATCAGAAAAACAGAAGTCAGGGAAATAGCCTGTAGCAATTCTCCTGATAATCATATTAAAGCTTATAGTCAGTGCAATTAGACAGAGTAAGAAATAAATGTTATGCCAATTACAAACTTAGACCTAAATCTGTATTTCTTCAGAGGGGTTCATCCCTGTAGAAAAGATCAAATAGGCCACAAAAAGTTGCTACCATTAATATGAGAATTACCAATATTATAGGTAACTTGTACCAATACAAGCTTATAGTAACCTCTATTTCTACAACAATAAAAATAAACATTTAAATAAATATCAATTTGTATAACATGAAAAAAACGAAACCAAATAAAATATGTTCAATATCTGTATGCTGAAACCTACAAATATTACTAAGATAAATAAAATGCCTAGTTAAGTGGAAACATATATTATGTCCATTGATAAAAGAAACAATATTTTGGAGGCATCCATTCTTCCACACATGAACTGTAGATTAATTGCAATACCAATAAAAAAATATATTAAAAAATTATGTTGAACTTAATTTTAAGTGTTAGTAGCCACAATAATCAAGACAGTAGTATTAGCGTAAAACTATGTGTGTGTGTTTATGCATATATAGCGTTATATAATATATGTTTATATAATTAATGGTACATACAAAAGAGAGAGTCCAGAAATCAATCAAAACAAAAACATTCAAGTGTTAATGGACAAAGTTGCCATGATAATTAAATGGAGAAATAGCATTTATAATAAATAATGGCACTGGAAATTAAAATGTGAAGTAAATTAAATTTGACTTTTATTGTATATAAAATATCACTCAAAGTAAAGCATAGGCCAAAATGTAAAACCTTAAATTTTAATATACAAGAACAGATAGGGTAAATAGATAGGTAATATTTTGTTACCTTGTGTTTAGTAAAAAATTCTCTAAAATCTGTTCAGATTCATATATAAGATATTAAAACATCCTTTTTGGAATATTTAAATTCTTCTTAGATTTAAATTTCAGGTAACACAAACCTGAGGCTTAGGACAGCTAATAAAATTTTGGAACTGAACACAAGCATATTTTATAGTGAAAACTTTCGGTATAAAATGAAATATATTAAGAGAGCTTTAACTCATTAAACACACATACTAAGTTCTAGGTCTATCATTGATTACAGTTACATATTTATTAAAAATATGCTAGACATTCTTTTTGAAAAACATTTGAGGATACTTCTAAGAATATATTATATGCTTTTGGTATGTGTACCCAAGTTACATAAATTGAGAAGTTTTTCATATTTACAATAGGAGACGTGTAAGACATGTTAAATCAGCCATATTTTTTTTAAGATTTATTTATTTATTTGACAGAGAGAAACACAGCCAGAGAGGGAACACAAGCAGAGGGACTGAGAGAGGGAGAAGCAGGCTTCCTGTGGAGCGGGAAGCCCGATGCGGGGCTCGATCCTGGGTCCCTAGGATCATGACTTGAGCTGAAGGCAGTCGCTTAACCAGCTGAGCCACCCAGGTGCCCCAATATATTTTGCTCTGTATGCTTGAAAATGTTATGTCTTCATTAGGGCTCCTGGGTGGCTCAAATCAGTTGAACACCTGAAACTTTATTTTGCCTCAGGTCATGGTCTCAGGGTCTTGGGATGGAGCCCTATGCTCAGCGGGGTGTTTGCTCCAGGATTCTCCCTCTCCCTCTGCCCTTCCCCCTGCTCATAACCTCTAAAATAAATAGGGAAAAAATCTTTGAAAAATATATGTATTCTTTAAATTTATTCACTATATTACAAATATAGAATATATATATAGTCAAATATATATTTGTATTTGACAGATAATCAAATATGAAGTGTTTTTATTTTGGTCTATGAAATACTTATCATTACTGACTTTTTTTGTCTGCTTCATAAAACATTTCTGAGAGAGGTGTATTAGCAATTTCCTCCAAGATTTTAAGTTTTATTTTGAAGATAGTTGATTAAGTTCATATAAGTTTCAAATGATTACATCACTCTGGTAATATAAACTACATGTCAATATGACATGATCTTATCATCATGATAGCATTTTGCTTTAAAATATATTTTGTCTAATATTAACCATTTTGCCTTATTTATTTTGGTAAAATTCAATTACTGTATTCTTTTTTTAAAAAACTTTCTATATTTTTATATCTCATATGGGCCTATTACAAGTAGCATAAGATGATTTTATTTTTCCTTACTTTGCTTCACTAAGGTAAACTTTTTTAACAGGAGGGTTTATTGCAATTATACCATTTTGGATACTAACATATATTTTTGTCACTTTATTGTGTGCTTCAAATTTGTCTTAATATTTTTTATTCCTCCTAATATTATTTTCCAGTATTTTATTTAGGGCTTTATACATTTTATGTCTTCTAATTTTAAATCTGTATACTAAATTTATTTTCTTTTCTTAACCCAGAAATATTAACATGCTTGGGTATTTCTGGAACATCTTTATTCTCTTTCTATACATTGTAATAACTTTTAAATGCTTTAATTTAGGGGCACCTGGGTGGCTCAGTTGGTTAAGCGACTGCCTTCGGCTCAGGTCATGATCCCAGAGACCGGGGATCAAGCCCCACATAGGGTTCCCTGCTCGGCGGGGAGCCTGCTTCTCCCTCTCTCACTCCCCCTGCTTGTGCTCCCTTTCTAGCTGTCTTTCTCTCTGTGAAATAAATAAAATCTTTAAAAAAAATGCTTTAATTTAAATCAAGTTTCTCAAATTTATGACTATTGGTGATGATGATGATGATACTTGTGGGTTTGATAATCTGTCAAATTTAACATTTTTGTTATTACAAAGAAAGGTGGCCTCATGTGTACGACTTTCTTTCTCATTATTCCTTATTGAAGCTTATACCATCTTTTCATGATAATTTTCTTTCTAATATATTATTTCACAGCAATGTACTTTCTCAATTTTCGCTGTTTGAAAGTTTTTCTGTGTCACATGTTTTATGTTTCTGTTGCTACAAAGCTATTGAAGTCAACATGTTCTAAAATGATTTGTAAGAAGTGTTATATACACAATTTCTGATGGGTAATATTTTCACATTTTCATTCCCTCTACCCAGAAGTAAAGTAAAAACAGAAGATATGTATTACTTTTATCTTTTGTTTGACAGCGTGTCTACCTTGAGTCATTCATTATGATTATTATGTTTTGGAATCTTAATTTATTTGGGAATATCTTATCTTTTTTTTTTTTTAAAGATTTTATTTATTTGACAGAGAGAAACACAGCCAGAGAGGGAACACAAGCAAGGGGAGTGAGAGAGGGAGAAGCAGGCTTCCTGCTGAGCAAGGAGCCCGATGTGGGACTCAATCCTGGGTCTCCAGGATCATGACCTGAGCCGAAGGCAGTCGCTTAACCAACTGAGCCACCCAGGCACCCCATGGGAATATCTTATCTTAACAACACAGAAACAACAGGTGTTGGAGAGCATCTATAGAAAAAAGAACCCTCTTACACTGTTGGTGGAATGCAAACTGGTGCAGCCTATTCAGGAAAACAATATGGAGGTTCCTCAAAGGATGAAAAATAGAGCTACGCTATGACCCAGCAATTACACTACTAAATATTCACCCAAAGGACTAAAAAAATGCTGGTTCAAAGGAATACATGCACCCTGATGCTTATAGCAGAATTATCAGCAATAGCCAAATTATGGAACGAGTCCAAAAGTCCATCAACTGCTATATGGATAAAGAAGATGTAGAGTGTGTGCATGCGCATGTGTGTGTGTAGATATTACACTATAAATATCTGTATTTATATGTTTATAAATGTATCAAAAGAATGAACCACCGAAAAGAATGAAATCTTCCATTTGCAGTGATGTGCATGGACCTACAATGTATTATGCTAAGCAAAATAAGTCAGTCAGAAAAAGACAAATACCATATGATTTCATTCATATGTGGGATTTAAGAAAGAAAACAGATGGATATGGGAGAAAAAAGGAAGAGGGAATCAAACCAAGAAATAGATTATTAATGATAGAGAACAAACTAATGGTTACCAGAGGTGAGGAGAGTGGGGGATGGGCTAAATGCATGATGGGTATGAAGGAGGGCATTTGTGATGAGCACTAGGTATCATATGTAATTGATAAATCACTAAACTCTACTCCTGAAAATAATATTTACGCTGTATATAACTAATTGGACTTTAAATTAAAACTTGGAAGAAGTAGTACATGCTACTACTTATTTAAAAATGAATATTTTGGTAGTTCTCCAGATAATAGATTAAAAGAAGCTAGGGTTAAGGGCAAAAGACTATTTTGGAAGCTACTGCAGTGTTCCAGCTAAGGGGTGATGTTATTTGGACAGGGATGGGAGTGATGAAAATGTTATGAAGCAACTGACTTGTGGATATTTTTTTAAAGTATAGCTGATAGAAGTTTCTGATGAATTGGATGTGTAGCATGAGAGAAAAAGGGGAGCCAAATATGACAGTGAGTGATTTTCAGAAGCAATCGGGACCACAGCCATCATTATTGAGATAGATAATGCCTCTGGAGAAGTAGATTTAGAGAGAAATTGGATTTTGAGGAAACTATTTACTTTGAACATTTTGAGTTTGAGAACTCTGAGAAGAGATATTGGAGTGGCTAATACGGAATTCGAGGAAAAAGTGGGTGCATATGTAAATTTGAGTGTCATCTACGTGTAGAAGTTAAAGAAACTCATCAAACTGAATAAGATTATGTGGGCAGTAACTCTGGGTAGGCTAAGGTTTGGAAATCAGGATGCACCACTATTCAACGAACAGAGAGATGAGGAGGAACTAAGTACACTGAGGCGCAAGAGCCAATGAAGGAAGAAGAGCATCCAGAGACTGCTGAGTCTGTAAGTGAAAGTTAAGGGCCCATTTCTTGAAAGAACTGTCAATTGTGCCAGATATTGTTGCTTTGCTGAGCAAATGGAGGAAAGAATTAGACTTCATATTTTGGAATATGGAGGACAAGAATAATTTTGGTGAAGTAGTAGAGACAATTCTTTTAAGCGTAGATTTTTTAAAAAAGATTTTACTTATTTATTTGACAGAGAGAGAGAAAGCACAAGTAAACAGAGCAAAGGGAGAGGGAGAAGCAGTCACCCAGCTGAGTAAGGAGCCTGAAGCAGGACCCGATCCCAGGACCCTGGGATCACAATCTGAGCTGAAGGCTGATGCCTAACCAAGAGAGCCACTCAGATGCCCCTGAGAGTGAATTTTAAAGAGCATGGAGATAGATAGAGAGTGTACAGGTAACTCTTTCAAGAAGTTTAGCAGGAAAGGGAATGGGATAATAAAGTTGTAACTGGAGGGAAACCCTAGATCAAGGTAGATTCTCAGTTTTTTGTTTGCATGAGTAAATTTATTTTCAGATAGAATTAAAACCTATTTTTGAGGACAGGAATTACGAAGGGGAAATTAAGATATTGGAGAGGAATTAGTTGATAGTTCAGTGACCGAGTGAACAAGAAAGGTGAGGATTTAGGGCATACATGGAGGGTGGCCACAAACATAGTATGAAGAGCTCATTCGTAGTACCTTGAAGGAACCTAGAGATTTATGGAAACTAATGCCCACAATATTAGCCAGACTGCTAGATCTGACAGTAGGAAACTGTGGAAACCCCTCTCTGATTGCTCTTTTTGATAAGCATAAGAGAAGTAAGATTACCTGACATATGTAACGAAATTAGAAAGGTATTGAAATTTGAGGAGCCAAGAAAACTATAAAAGAAATATCTAGTCATTCTGCATGTAATTGTTTTAGTTATTCAAGTTCCTTTTGAATGAAGAAATTTGTTCTAATTCTTCCAGAATTTTATACTGACATTGGGATAGTGCAATTTTTGCAAACTCAAATGTATCAACATATTATACAAAAAGCAACAAAAAATAGAACGTGGTATGTATTATAATTGCCTCACCAAAATTCTCCCCATGGGTAGAACTCAAAAGACGTTTGAATGGAACTGGCCTGCAAATAAAGATAAGGGATGAGCCTTGATGGTCCTGAGCCAATGTGAATAACCCCATACATTTTGTCATCAGTTATCTACTGTGGGCACACATTATGTATTAAATACAATTTTTAAAAACAGTGACTGGAGATTAGTTCAAGCCAAATTAGAGCAATATTTTTTTTTAACATTTTATTTATTTGAGAGAGGGAGCAAGCAAGAGAGAGCACAAGTAGGGGGAGGGGCAGAAGGAGAGGGAGAAGCAGACTCCTTGCTGTGCAGGGAGCTGGAAATGGGGCTCCATCAACCCAGGGAGCATAAATTGAGCTGAATACAAATGCTTAACCCACTGAGCCACCTAGGTGTCCCTAGAGCAATACTTGTAATGAATATCTGAAGTGACAATTTATATCACCCTGGATTGTGAATGAGAATGAGTGTAACCTAATTTCAGGTGCCATTCATTATGTTACTATAGGGCAAGTTAACATAGTCCTTGTTGCTTGTTACTATAGTATAGCAACACTAAAGCAAGAGATGAGATAACAAGGAAAGGAGAAAACAAAAAATCAGAGAAATAGAGACAGAGGACATAATCAAGGTAACCTTGAAATCTAATTGACCTATGAACTTTGTAGTTATGTGGATCAATAAATTTATTTTATCTTATTTTATCTTATTTCATTTTATTAAGATTTTATTTATTTGTCAGAAACACAGATAGAGAAGGAATGAGAGAGGGAGAAGCAGGCTTCCTGCTTAGCCAGGAGCCCAATGCCGGCTCCATTCCTGGACTCTGGGATCATGACCAGAGCCAAAGGCAGATGCTTAATGACTGAGCCACCCAGGCACCCTAATAACTTCATTTTAATACTTAGAACAGATTGAATTATTTTTAGATATTTTATACTTATCTGTTACATGGCAACAGGTAACTAAAACACAAACATATACATTATAAACAAATATTTCATTAAAGTATCTTGTTTTATTACTTTTGATCCTTGGTTAAAGCAATACCAGTTTCTTTGGGTGCTCTTCCCTTCATCTGCGAAGGAAAAAGTGTCAAAGAGGATCCTTTCTTATGTTAAGGGAAATTACTAATATGAACACACTTGTGAAAGGCAAATTTCATATATAAAAATAAGCACACTGGCAATAGCAAAATAATGTGTAGAAGCTAGAGGGACTTGAAGCCATCCATTCTTCAGTAATGGCACTTTGTACTGGTAGATACAGCTATTAACAAAAACTTATTTCAGATTAAAGGGCAACAAAGAATGAATTCATAAAATCTAAATTTAATTTCCATCACTTAAAGTTACAATTAGATTAAATTTGAAATTTGGGAAGCCTAATCTTTGAATATGTTTGTGTAAGAATTGAGAAAAAACAAACAAGAAAGATTCAACAAATAAACAACACATTAACAGTAGTTTCTAGACTGAGTTATGCATATAATTTGTTGAGAGAAATGAAAGAGAGAGATGAGGCAAACATTGTAACTATTCAAAACAATCAATGTTGTTGTTTAATTTGTGAACTCTGGTAACAGCCGAAAACTTTTAGACTCATTAGAAGTATGAATACAGTAGTAGCTCCCTGACTTGGTTCCTTTGGAAATATATCTGTCAGCCAAGCAATGAACAATGAGGGTCCTATTTGGGGGTATTGATCGGGTTAAGCTCTCACATATGGTGCTGAGAACAAGGAGAAACAGGATATTTTAGGCAAAATGGGAAATATCTATAATTTAATGACCATTGAACTGTGTAGTAAGTCATGAAGATTTGGGGCAGTTAAGGTCGGTACAGAAATGAAGGACAGAAAGTATTCATGTATCTAACAATTTGATGTGTCACAAAATGTTTTTAGTATCTGTGAATACTATGATAAAGATAAACTAGACATGGTTTTTAGATTTGATATGTTCACAATCCAGTAGAGGGGAAAAATATTTCTATAAAATGTGATGTGCTATATTTCAATCTAATAAGTGATAGGTGCTCAATTTAAGGTATGCATGAAGTTAGAATATAGAGGGAGGAGCTGTAAAATTTGCCTGAGAGTTTGAAGAGGGTTTTAAAGATGTTGTGACATCCTTTTGCCTCATTGCTTTTATAATTAAGATAATTAGATAATTACTCCTTCTGGCTTTAGTTTTTGGACTTGACCTGGGACACTGGCTCTGCGGAGTTTTAACTTCCCAGCTTCCATAACTGCATGAACCGATTTCTTAAAAAAAAAAAAAAAAAAAAAAAAAAAAAAAAAAAAAAAAAAAAAAAAAAAAAAAAACCTCTTTATTGGGTCTGAGTCCTTCTAGATTTGAATCCTATTGGTTCTGTTTCTCTGTAGAACCCTGACTAATACAAGTACAGCTGGAAACAGAATGCAGGCTAATATTTACTCATCCTTCATCTCAAGACTGAATCCATGCATTATCCTGTCTATGAAACCTTCACTGATCCTCTTAGGGAGGCTAAACTGTCATGATTTTATGTTTCTTTAGTCCCTAAAAATCAATAATTATCCATAGTGCAATTATCTATTTACCTCGTCTTCTGCATGAGCCTCTTAAATTCCTCAAAAGTGAAATAGGGTCCTCAATATCCTTAGTGTCTAATATATGACAATTCCTAGAAAGTATCATTTATTAATACATTTTGAGTGAATTAATCAATGTGTAGTTTAAGATATAAATGATAATTTATACCAAATTAGTAGAATGGTGGCTAAGAAAGTAGAAAATGCCAAGTGAAAAGAAAATGATTAATACAGTCAAATATCACAAAGAAATCAGGGAGAGATCAGAAATGGAAAGTACTCATTATATTTAGTTATTAGTAAATTATGAACATAAAGTTAATTTACAAAAAGCAATGTGGATAAAATTATACCTTATCTTGACCTTAGGCATAAATAAGGAAATGAAAGGAGATGGTAGTTATTTACTTGAGAAAACTATGTTAATAACTATTGAGTGCCTCATAGTCCCATTATTGTACTAGGGAGTCATATAAAAGGAAAAGTAGGCCATAGTATACAACCCTGAAAGAATATTTATTATGTAGTAAAAAACATAGGCTTTCATTTTTCTTTCTTTCTGCCTTTTTTTTTTAAAGATATTTTAGGGTTATAGTAGACAGAATTCTAAAGATGACAGAATAAGATTACTTATCCATTCATCTGTTGAAGGGCACGTTGGCTATTTCCACAGTTTGGCAATTGGGGCCATTGCTGCAATGAACATTGGAGTACATATGGCCCTTCTTTTCACTACTTCTTTATCTTTGGGGTAAATACCCAGTAGTGCAATTGCAATGGAATACTACACCTCCATCAGACAGGATGAATATCCAACTTTTGTAGCAACATGGACTGGACTGGAAGAGATTATGCTGAGTGAAATAAGACAAGTAGAGAAAGTCAAGTATCACATGGTTTCACTTACTTGTGGTGCATAAGGGGTAATATAGAGGACAATAGGAGAAGGAAAGGAAATGGGAAGTAGGGTAATTCAGGGAGAGAAACGAAACAAGAGAGACTTTGGACACAGAAACAAACTGAGGGTCTTGGAGGGAAGGGGTTGGGGGGATGGGAGAGCCTGGTGGTGGGTACGGAGGGCACCTATTGCATGGAGCACTGGGTGTGGGGCATAAACAATGAATCTTGGAACACTGAAAAAATAAAATAAATTTTTAAAAAGCTAGCAATAAATAACTAAATAAGAGGGGCAAATAAACAAGAAATGGGAAAATTAAAATACATCCATACTGTATTCCTTATTCATTAAAAAAAGTTTATATAAAAAAAAGAATAAGATTACTGTTAGTTATTCAACCAAACATGAATCTAGGTATTGCTGTGAAAACATTTTGTTAATGTAGTTAAGGTTCACCTTAAAATACAGAGATTATCTGGGTGGGCCTGACCTAATCACATAGACACCTTTATTTTTATTTTATTATTACTATTTTTTTTTGAGAGAGAAAGAGCATGCATGTGCAGGTGCAGGGTGAGGAGGGGCAGAAGGAAAGGGAGAGAGAGAATCCTAAGCAGGCTCAATGGATGTAGGGCTCAATCCCTGAGGTCATGACCCAAGTGAAATCAAGAGGGGACTGCCTAACTAACAGAGTCATCCAGGTACCCCAGGTGGACACTTTTGAAAGTAAGGCTTTCCAGCTGGTAACAGAAAAGAAAGTCAAAGGACTTGACACACTGTTGTTTGAAGGAGGTAAAAATAACAGGAGGAGAAATGCAGACAGCTTCTAGGAGGAGAAAGCTGCCTCAGCTGACAAGGGATGAAAATGGAGACATCACAACTACGTCTTAAGAAAGTAGACTCAGGCAGGGGCACCTGGGTGGCTCAGTTGGTTAAGCTACTGCCTTTGGCTTGGGTCATGATCCCGGAGACCCGAGATCGAGCCCCACATCGGGCTCCCTAATCGGCGGGAAGCCTGGTTCTCCCTCTCTTGCCCCCCTGCTTGTGTTCCCTCTCTGGCTGTATTTCTCTTTGTCAGATAAATAAATAAAATCTTAAACAAAAACAACAAAAAAGTAGACTCAGGCAACAAGAATAAGCATTAAAGTAGATTCTTCCCCACCCTCTCCAGGTAAGAGCCCAGCCCAGGTGACACATGACTGCAGTCTTAAGCAAGGAATCTAGTTGAATCTAGCTGGACCTCTGACTTACAGAAATCACGTGGTTATTTGTTACCCAAAACCAGAACTGTAATAGAAATTTCTAAATAGCTAAATTATGAATTACATGGAGGGAAGGCATTGTTATCTGTAATAGAAATATTCCAGGTATTTATTTAGAAAGCATTCTTCCTCAAGGACTATGATATGTAATAAGAATATACTTTCTACTTCTCTAATTGAAGGCAGCTTATTGAATTAATCTGATCTTAGTGTCCTCATTAAAATCATAGAAATAATCTTCTGGGGGCGCCTGGGTGGCTCAGGCGTTAAGCATCTGCCTTTGGCTCAGGTCATGATCCCAGAGTCCTGGGATCGAGCCCCTCATTGGGTTCCCTGCTTGGCAGTAAAGCCTGCTTCTCCCTCTCTCACTCATCCTGCTTGTGTTCCCTCTCTAGCTGTGTTTCTCTCTCTGTCAAATAAATAAATAAAATCGTACAAAAAAAAAAAAGAATCTTCTGCCACAGAATGAATTAATAATAAAGTAAACCTCAATTAGTTAAAATACCTGACCCAAACTTGGATTCAATGAATATCAGCTTCCCTTAAGGGCAATATTAGGAAAAGCATAGATCTAAAAGCCAAAATATTTAGATTCATATTTTGTGTGAGTCTCAATTTCCTTATCTATAAAATGGAAATAATACCTGTCCTCTCTCTTTCAGAGATTTTTATTAGGATGATTTTTCTTGAAGGTACACTGTACAAAAGTAAGATAGTTACCTGCTATATTTACCAGAGGCAGGGAAGGATATCATAGACCAGACACAAGTTTTCTGCCTTTACCATGTGATTGGGCAGCTGAATTGTCACTTGGACGTAGAACCAAAGGATAAAAGAAAGCAGAATCAAACACCATGTAAATAAGAGCTGCCATGCATTTGGGCCCTCCCTACATGTTTGGTGGTCCACACTTTTTTATGATGCCCCATATTCTCACATCGGCCTGTTCACCTGAGGATGGGTTTTTGTTTGTTTTTCTGTGAATTGAACTGCTTTGCTTTTATTTTCTCTTAAATCTTGCTTCATTGTTTCATCTGCCTACATGGGACACCTTTCTCTTACTTGCACAACACTCTAGGTAACCCCCAACAAGTTCTTTAAAATATTAACTTCTTTTTTTTTTCTTATTTATTTATTTATTTATTTATTTATTTATTTATTTGACAGAGAGAAACACAGCCAGAGAGGGAACACAAGCAGGGGGAGTGAGAGAGGGAGAAGCAGGCTTCCCACTGAGCAGGGAGCCTGATGCAGGGCTTGATGCCAGGTCTCTGGGATCATGACCCAAGCTGAAGGCAGTCGCTTAACCAACTGAGCCACCCAGGCACCCCTAAGATATTGACTTCTAAATGTCATTCCATAGAATACCAAGTTCCTCAGGAACTTACATTAAGATGAGTTTTAAAAACCTGATTTCAGTTCTTCAAAAGACAACCTCAAACAAATGAAGAAACAAGATATAGCCTTGGAGAAAATGCTTGTAAAATACACATCTGATGGACTATTTTCTAAAATATACAAAGAACTCTTAAAATTTACTGATAAGAAAACAAAACGTGATTAAAAATTAGGCCAAGTATCTTAACTGACACCTCATCAAAGAAGACATAGAGATGACAAATAAATGTATGAAAAGATGTTATATATGTATAAATATATATGCATGCATATGTATATGTATATGTTATATAATGTATAAAAGATGTTTTATATATATCAAGAGAAATGCAAACTAAGCAATGATGAGATAATACTCTATACCTTAGAGTCACCCAAATCTAGGGAAAGCTAACAACAATAAATGCGGATGAGGAGATGTGGAGAAACAGGAGCTCTCATTCATTGCTGGGGAGAAAGTAAAATGCCATAATCACTCTGGAAAACACTTTGTCAGTTTCTTACAAAGCAAAATCTTACCCTTATCAGTTGATTCACAAGTTGCACTCCTTGGTATCTACCAGAAGAGCTGAGACCTTCCATCCATACAAAAACCTACATGTGAATGTTTTTATTGTAGTTGTTTATTCATAATTGCTAAAACTTGGAAACAAACAAGATATCCTTCAGTATGTATGCTGTAAAAATACATGGTAAATCTTTGAATGTGTTTATTACTAAGAGAAGAGGCCAATCTTAATAGCTACATACTATGAAATTCAATTATGTGACATAAGGAGAAGGAGAAACTATTGTTCCAGTAAAAAAAAAAAACAAAACAAAACAGTGGTTACCAGAGATTAAAGTGAGTAGAGATGGATGAGCAGAACATAAGGGATTTTTAGTGCAGGGAAAATACTATGTAGGATACTATAATAATGAATACATACCACTATACTTCCATCTAAACCCACAGAACACCAAGAATGAAACATAAGCTAATCTACAAACATTGGGTGATGATGATGTGTCAAAGTTGTGACAAAAACATCACTCTGGTGGAGGATGTCGATAATGGAGGGTGTGGGGGCTATTTGGAAACTCTCTGTACCTACTTCTTCATTTTGCCGTGGACCTAAACATGCTTCACAAAAAAATAAGGCCTTAAAAAATCCAGTTTATAAAAAACATCAAGTGCATTTCCAAAACAGGATACATTAGTAAATACTTTGTTAGTGTGGTTGAATTTGAGGTTAATGTTTACAAACAACCATACATTGAAGGGCCCCCAGTGATATCCAATAAGGCACTTATGCCAAGCAATCACTGTATGATTGTGCACTTCCTAAACAAGTATTCAACATGGCTATTAAACCTTCACTACTGCTCATTCTTTCCACATACCTATTTGTAATTAGGCTTAAATTATTTTTAGTAATGCTTATTGAAGTATCCCTAAGGCTTTTTAAATTTTTTTAAATGATCATCTATACAATCTAGTATGATACGATCTATTGCTTTACTTAACAGATATATAAAAACCATTTCCCCATATGAAGTACTAACAGAAAAAGAAAAGTAACTTATTAAATATATATTTAAGATGTTACTTAAGTAAAAATGAGCATTTCTCTTGGTGATCATTGCAAATAATATTTTCATGGTATATATGAACTCATGTATATTCACAAATGAGTTTCTATTTTATGCAAACATTATTTGGACTAAGGTAAGATATAGAAGAAATTTAAGTATGATTTTGGATTGAAATACCTCTAGAGTTACATTTGAACTTCTTTTAATGTAAGTTTCTGTTTTTTCTAACAAATATCATTTTCTTCAGGGATTCTTTCTTTCCATCTTCTAAACATAGAGCCTGTTCCCCAAAAGTGCATAATCTTTTCTGAATCTTTTCAATGCCCTTATCATTTATTGGTGATTTTAACCCATTAATTCCTTTATTTTTAACTATTATTGAATCAGATCTTGTCATTTGATAGTCATTTAATTGTCATTAGGTTATAAAGAGCATGCAATTCTATTCCTATTCTGGTTATTTTGAAAATGAAAATTAACCAGAATGATCATAAATGAACCCACTCATGTATTCTTTATAACACTCATTTAAAAGTAATTAGTGAATGCTTATTTTCAGAGAGAATATTATGTTGAAAAAATTATCTAAATGGAAACCACTTGAGCTAATCCTGCAGATGTAAAACATAAAAATATAGGCAGGATATAAAAGGCTGGAGTACTCTAATTATTGATTGGTAACAGAGGACATTATGAAACTGCATAAACCATAAGGAGCTATTATCCCACCCCCACTAGAATGATTATAATCAAAAGATATATAACCATAAATACCAGTAATCATGCAGAGAAACTGGAACCCTCTACTGCTTTTAGGAATATAAAATGTACCTACTTTGGAAAGACAGTCTGCAGTTCATCAAATAATTAAATATAGAGTTTCTATGTGACTGAGCTATCTCACTTCAGGGTATATACCCAAGAGCAATAAAAACATGTCTACAAAAAGCTTTCATATTAATGCTTGAAGCAATATTTTTTTCACAGTAGGCAAGCAGTGGAAAAAAAACCCACAGAGCAAGCCTCAAAATTAGGAAACAAACCAGGTACTTTTGACTCAGGGATGGGGTTGAAGTGTTCTGTGATGTCAATTTTCCACCAGGATGCTGAGATTAAAGTAAAAAAAAAGTATGAGATTTATTCATTGCATCTGACAATGAGTAACTGCATCTAATACGTTCTGTACACTCCGTGAGATGCTGGATGCTGGTGCCACAAATAAAAATGGCGAGAGCCCAGCTCCCAAGAAAAATCTCACTATAAATCTTTATGTACAGTGACATCTTCTTTTATAAGACATAAAGTAGTTTACCATTTTCTGAAGCAGCAACCGTGATGTTGTACCATGGAGTTTCTTCTCTATCAAGGACCTTTGTAGTCCTAATGGTTCCAGTATTGGCCTCAATGTTGAAACATCTGTCATCTTCAGCACTGTAGTCAATGAAGTACCTAGGGAAAAAAAACAGAGAACTCTTCTTTTCACTTCATAATATAATGAAGGGGGGAACACTAAGACAAGGGCAATATTAAATCAGATATATCCAAATATTTAAATGTATATTTTTAGTTTCTATATTTGCCTCCTAAGATTTGCTTGGCAAATGTACATTTGCATAGAAATGACATAAATTAATTTTATCTGTCAACCCCCTAATTAATGTTAATTTAAACTTATTCAAATTAAAAAAATATCTTTCTGAATTCCATGACTAGAACAGTAGGCAGTAGGAATATTGGGATTAATAACTGAATATTAGTAAGGCTCTGGGAAGTCTATAGTACTTTGGAAGAAAAATGAAACTTCTCATTGCTATACATACAAAATTTTTAGGAAAACAGGAGATGTCAGAGAAGAGTTTATCCTGGAGTTTCATTATAGCTGAGATTTGAAGATAAATATAAAATTAAAACCAAAACATTTCAATTAATTACCATTGTATGTGCATCACCTAGCCCCCTTGTTAAATGAGAAAATGAGAAAACAACTAAATGAGAGGTAGGTTACTTTATTGGCCTCAAATCATCTTCCCTCTTCAATTGCATAAATTTCTCACATTAGATTTTGCCTCCAGCCTACTTTAACAAAGAGATGAGCATCGATTGTTTGTAGTTGTCAAACCACTAAATTATACACCTGAAGCTACTATCACGCTTAACTAACTGGAATTTAAGTAAAAATTTTTTTAAAAAGTATGAAATGAAAAGTAATTTAAAGTGATTATCATTACCCTTGAAAATGATGTGTTCTGTTCCATATTTGGGTCAAGATTTCTTAAGACTTTGCCTACTCTTTCTTATGCCCTGCCACTGACACAAAAAGAATATGCTGGAGCCAGAAGGAAGACGAGAGACACAGGGACGAAGTTGTCTCAGTTTAGGTACCTCATCCTAGAGGAGAGCGACTTAGTAAATGAGTAGATGTATGAATGCATGGGAGTCAAGCAGAGCTGGCAAACAAAAGCCAACATACTTTAGCTGATCTTCAGCTCCTTAGGCACGTACAGTATGGTCATCTATTACTCATTTCTTTTTTTTTTTTTCTTTCTCTTTTTAATTACTTATTTCCCTAACTTTAGGAGTTTTACATTATCCAGCAATAGTTTATTAACATAAATATGAACTAAAAATATAGTAAACAGTCATCATATGCTCTAGAAATCCAAATTACTTCTAGAACTATTGAAGGCAGTGTTTCCTCCTCTTCTTAAATCTCTATTATTTATCCCCTCTTCCTAACCCTCCAAATAAATAACATTTTATCTAGACTTGCAGAACAAAAATGAACTGATTAGGCACAAAGTACTAGGGGAATAATATTTGAAATCTAGAAAACCAAAGTGCAAATATCCAAATTTTTTACTTGGATAGAGCTTGATTTGGTCTAAAAGCCAATGTGATTCAATGTGACTAGGCTGAAAGGATGTGGTATTTGGCCAGGGATAGGACAAGAAATCCATGTAGTATATGCTAAAGAGTTCTTATTATTAAAAAAAAAAAGCAGTGGGGGGATTTTTAAACAAAGGAAATATCATACCTAATTATATCCTGAAAAAATCACAGTCGCTACTTTGAAGATTTTATTTATTTATTGATTGATTGATTGATTGATTGATTGATTTGAGCGAGAGAGCAAGAGTTGGGGTAGGGACAAAGAGAAAGGAAGAGAATCTCAAGCAGATGCCATGCTGAGCTTGGAGGCTGATGCAGGGCTCAATTCCATGACTCTGGACTTTTTTTCCACCTTTATTCAAAACGACATCATTTCTTTTCTGAATTGCTTTTAGCTTTCTTCAATCTAAGCATCAGAGTAGCCATGGTGGGAGTGCCTAGGTGGCTCAGTTGGTTAGGGGTTCAAGTCTTGGTTTCAGCTCAGGTCATGATCTTAGGGTCATCGGAGAGAAAAATGGGGAGAAATCAAAGATTTTGAGATATTTTGTCTTAGATGCCAATTAGATAAACATGTGGAATAAAAAACAGAGAACTGGATATGGGTGCAGAATTCAAGTGGACTTTCTGAACAGGAAATATCCATTTGAGATATAGCAGCCTAAATTTAAGGTTATAGGAATAGCATGGTTTCATCTGGGAGGGAACTTCCAGAGGAAAGTGAAATAATGAGCACTACAGCACCCAGTCTTTTGAGCCTAAATGATCCCAGCCTCTGTACAAGAGAAGATGGTAGCAAAAGGAGAGGAAGAGTCCAGGGGAGGAGGCAAAGTTATAGTGGGTCACAGAGAAACCAAGAAAAGAGTATGTTTCAAGTGAACAATTATAGCGAATCCTGTTAAGAGGTTGAGTGAGGTTAGTAACAATGGTGGATTGAGTTTGGGAAGATGGACATCGCTAGTTAACTTGAAAAGAATAGTTTCAATAAAATATAAACTGTTTTTTTGTTTTTGTTTTTGCTTTTAACAGTGGATTTAAGAGATACTGAATGTGAATCTATGAAGCCCAAGAGTCCAGGAAATACACCACCATGTCTCTCCATGTTAAAAGAGTCTGTAGAACATGGTGCTAAGGTGTGAAATCTTCTAATAACCTGTGGGTACACATGCACATGACAGAAGGTGTTAATAACATTATGCAGGTCAAAACTGTGGAGCGTCCAACGAAATCCTATTCAATGAAAACAATACCTTAAAAAGCTAGAATATAACCCTTGCAACTGAGTGATCCAAACAAGAAATAGACCATTTTGCATAGATTAATAACTAGATGTTAATTGAAGAAAGCTGAACACAAAGAAGGAATTTAAACAGGAAGAGGTAGAGGTATAAAGCAAACCTGATTTGAGAAAAGACAGGAGGAGATCCAGACACTACAGAAATATGGCAAAGAACAATGTCATGGACTTTCCCAAAGCACCAGGTCCTGGTACCCTGAAACAGATTTTAACTTGAGTTCATATCACAAAAATCTTTCTCATACTACTCTTTTTCCAGAGGCTTTGATGCTGTGGATGAAGACTGGATTCCCTCAAGATGTGAGAAATTTCTTCACATGAAAAGGATACCTTTCTTTAAAATGTCATCAGTTGGAAATCTGGTTGTTACATCATCTAAAATAAGTTGTCAGTTACCTGTCTTCAAGACACTTTCCATTTTTCAGTACCCTAAGAACCCTGATTTCTGTATTGAAAAGTTAGATGTAAAGTTAAAACATACTCAATTCCAAAGTTCCCTACATTAACTATCAGAAAAGCTCAGATTACACTGTTATCAATACACACCTATGAAATATCTGATTGCTTCCAAATTGTCAGTCTAGAAAAAAAATTAGGGGGGGTGGGTGACTGACTGGCTCAGTTTTTGATCTCAGGGTCCTGGGTTGGAGCACTCAGCAGGGATTCTGCTTGTCCCTCTCCCTCCACTCCACAACCATGCGTGCATGCTCTCTAGCTTCCAAATAAATAAATAAATAAAATCCTTTTAACAAATTGGATTTCTTTTGTTTTTAAGCTAAACTAAGGTTAAGAAATATATACTGTTCTTATCAGGGCAATCTCTCTCTTTTCGGCACTTCACATACTTTCTAATGTAAATGCTAGCAGTAGTGGTTAAATACTTTCAGAATACAAATGCTTTTATTTGAATTAATAAGATTGTGTTTAAATATAGGTTTTTAAGTGTTAGGTATAACACTAGGTATGTGTCTTGAGTTTCATGTTATTTACTTGTTAGTTTCCTTTGTGACCTAACTCTCCTGGGAAATCTATATATTAGGGGATGCTTGGATGCAGAGTCTTGAAAGTGAAGTTGCAACTGAATTTCAATTCAAGTAGAAATAAATAATTCTGCTTTACTCTAACTTTAGACTTCTGCTAAGCCATACAAATAAAAACTGGAAAAAGGAAGAAAAAAATAAAAATTTAAGAGAAAAGAAACTATTAAAAGCTATTTGGGAGTTTTAAAAGTAGAATCATTCAGTGTTAATGATTTAAAATTAAGGAATAGCATGGGTCCATAAAACTGTTTATCAGATGAAAAATAGATGAAAATATTCTCAGGAGGTAACTTTTTAAAATATTTTCATAATGAAATCCATTTGCTTCTTTCTATAAACCTTCAACAAGGTTTATAGAAACATAGCATCTTAATACTTTATGATCTTATACATAAATATTAAGGTTTTTTTGTAATACTAACGTTAATTTGACACTTTTAGGGATATACAAGAAACATAAAATCAAGTAACTATTTCTGTAGATTGGGCACCTGGGTGGCTCAGTGGGTTAAAGCCTCTGCCTTCAGCTCAGGTCATGATCTCAGGGTCCTGGAACCGAGGCCCCATCGGGCTCTCTGCTCAGTGGGGAGCCTGCTTCCTCCTCTATTTCTGCCTGCCTCTCTGCCTACTTGTGATCTCTCTGTCAAATAAATAAAAAAATCTTAAAAAAAAACCTATTTCTGTAGATGATGTCAATTCTAAATTAGGATTAATGATAAAACCTGAGAAAATAGTTCTGAAAAGTTTTTAAAAATAATCTTGTCCATTGCTATAAAAAATGAACCAGCATAAGCTGAGACAAGATTATATGTAAACTGGAAAAATGTTTAAAGATATTATTCTTCAAATTCTACCTTCTCTCTTCATATAAGACTATCCAGGGATGATAGGTAAGACTGAAAAGAAATGCTCATATATGAGTTATTTACAAAAGCCAGCTAATAAGAGGTAAAGAAAGCACACATTCATGGTGTACTCACAGTGTACCATATTATACCTTCAGTGTTTTCTATATATTAGTTCATTATAAACTCAAAACAACTGCACACGACAATTACTATTAATAATAGCCCCTTTCTACAAAGGAGGAAAGGGAGGTATGGAGTGATGAAGAATTTTATTTGACATCATGGAGCTAGTTTAAGTAAGTGATTAAAATATAATTTAAGTCCATTAGGTAATATTTACAAGTTCCATTTAAAAAATATTTAAGGTTTTAACTCTTCATTCAGAAGTATTTATTTGAAGGAGCACAAGGAAGGAATGACAGATATTCAAAAGAGGAAATAATAAGACCTGGGAATGAGACATGATTTAGTTAGGAAAACAGAAAGGAAAGGAAAGACTGCAAACTAAATGATCTGTATTAGGAGTTTAAAATCAGAGCCAAAGAGCACCTCGGTGGTTCAGTTGGTTAAGTGTATTCTTTAGCTCAGGTCATGACCCCAGGGTCTTGGGATCAAGTTCCCTTGGGCTTAGGGTCCTGGGATCCTAGGGTCCTGGGATTGAGCTCTGCATCAGTCTCTCTGCCCTGCAGGGAGTCTGCTTCTCCCTCTGCCCCTAGTCCCACTAGTTCTTTCAATCTCTCTCCCTCTCTCTCTCCCTCTTTCTCTCTCTCTCTCTCTCTTTTTTTTTTTTTTTTTTTTTAAGATTTCATTTATTTGACAGAAAGAAACATAGCCAGAGAGGGAACACGAGCAGGGAGAGTGAGAGAGGGAGAAGAGGCTTCCCAATGAGCAGGGAGCCTGATGCAGGGCTCGATCCCTGGACTCTGGGATCAGGACCTGAGCCAAAGGCAGACACTTAACAGCTGAGCCACCCAGGCACCCCCCTCTCTGTCTCTTTCTGATAAATAAATAAATAAATAAATAAATAAATAAATAAATAAATAAAATTTTAAAATGAAGCAAAATAAAACAAAATTCAGAGACGAGTAAAATTCTAAACAAAGTGGGCTTTCAGAAGTGGTTTTGATTAATCTAGAAGTAAAAGCATTAAAGAGGGATGCATTATAAATCATTAGAAAGTGCAGAATGTAATAATTTAATGAGACAGAGTGAGATATCTTAGATCTGGCTGCAGAGGTGGGTGGCATTTTTCAGGACACTGTTCTCATGTTGGCTATTAGACTAGCAAGAGCACGAGAAAGAGAAGCTTCCTGGTGTAGCTTGTACATAAGATACTGAAAGAACTTCTTTCCTTCAGCCATACAATGTCTTTCCTGTAGCCGTACACATACATCAATCCTCCAGTTCACATGCCTGCCCCATCATACCGTTACACTTGAGTACTAAGAGCTTACTTTAAAATAAAATATACTTAGATGAGGAATGAAGATTGGTTTAATCATATCATCAACTAAGCCAGTAAGAAAATGTAACTACTCTCTTTGTAGCTGCGATAACTAGAGGTGCATTTTCAAAGGCTAAATACACAGATAGGCTCTTGAATATACACAGAAAAGAAAAGAAGAATGTATAGGGGACTTTATCAAGAACAAAATTCCCAATTTTTCAGATACTTTAGAGATGATAACCTCTTCAGGATCCTGAAAAACAATTATGTTCTTTATCTCTGTCTACAAGATGTAGATCCTGGCCTTGATTGATTCCAAATGCAAAGATGAACTCTATGGACATTTGTCTCTACAATGAATCTAGTGTATGTGTGAAAATGGTATTAAGCAGTAAAGAAACTGACACAGATTCAGAAACCAAGTAATTGTGTTGTTCATAAATCTAAACCACTTTTTAGCTCCATGACTTAATCAGTGTATTACCTCTCTGAACTTTCTTTGTAAGCAAAATGCAGATAAAACCTACATCTTAATTTTACTGTGAGGATTAAGTGAGGTAATATTTGAAAGCATTTTATGGTTAAGTACCAAATGATAGGCTTTAATAGATAAATATCATTTGTTTTAATGTTTTTTATTTATTTATTTATTTATTTTTAAGATTTTATCTATTTGACAGAGAGAAACACAGCCAGAGAGGGAACACAAGCAGGGGGAGTGAGAGAATGAGAAGCAGGTTTCCCACTGAGCAGGGAGCCTGATGTGGGACTCAATCCCGGGTCTCCAGGATCATGACCTGAGCCGAAGGCAGTCGCTTAACCAACTGAGCCACCCAGGCACCCCCTATTTTTATTTTTTAAAAGATTTTATTTATTTATTTGACGAAAGAAACACAGCTAGAGAGGGAACAGGAGCAGGGGGAGTGAGAGAGAGAAGCAGGCTTCCTGAGAGCAGGAAGCCTGATGTGGGGCTAGATCAGAGACTCCAGGATCATGACCTGAGCTGAAGGCAGATGTTTAATGACTGAGCCACGCAGATGCCCTGTTGTCTTTTAGGAAGGTTTTTTTCTCTTGTAAACTTTGAGTCTATTTTGATAAGAAAGTTCACAAAAAGTAAGTGTTGTTTGTTGGTGGTTTGTTCTTTTCTATTTTGTTTTTCTGGCAAAATGTTGTAAGCCCAAAGGGATCTGAATAAGGATTATTATTGAATGAACAAGAATCTTCATATAAACAGCATGAACAGTAGTTAGTTAGTTAGTTTCTAAAAAAAAAAAAAGCTATCAGGAAATAAAATTATCTGTAATTCCTTATTGGGTGCATATGACTCATTTTTATTTGGAACTGTATAAGAATAAAGCTCTTTTTATTTTGCCCATTATATCACAGGTGTATGACTTTGTCTTATAAGTAAATCAATAAACTAGTCAAGGGGTGCCTGGGTGGCTCACAGAGTTAACCTCTGCCTTCGGCTCAGGTCATGATCCCAGGGTTCTGGGATCGAGTCCCGCATCAGGCTCTCTTCTCAGCAGGGAGCCTGCTTCCCCCTCTTTCTCTGCCTGCCTCTCTGCCTACTTGTGAACTCTCTCTCTCTAAAAAATAAATAAAATCTTAAAAAAATTAAACTAATCAATTATTCAACAGACTTAAAGAACCTGTTGATATCTAGTATGAAATTCATTAAGGTATCCAATACTAACTTTTACTTCTTTTATATCCATTTTGTTAGAAAATATCAGGCCAATAAGTCATCATATTTCACTTATTTAGAGCAGCTGTTGAATTGAAAACTTAAAAGTTTTAAGTTTCTCTTTTAAGTATCTATTTTCAGATACAGTTTTTTATGGGTTACTAATATTCTTCATACATATTTGTAATATTATATTTGAAATCTGATTAATTTAGGCAACAAAGTTTTTTTTTTTTTTTTTTTTTTTTTTAAGAATGAGTGCTTAGCCTACTTTCCTGTCATTGAGAGATACCTAAACATTGAAAAAAAGGACAGATTCATTTATACTTCTCATGGTATTTCACTGAACTCATCATTCTGGATATAATTTTAAGATGTAATACAGTGACACTCCATTGTATATCTAGTTAATTCCTGGGACCAATTTACAGGCATATGTGGCCAAAGGATTAGTATGAGGGATGAAATGTTGAGGCCGAACAAAGGCTACTCTAATATTACGATTATGACACCCCATTAGATCCCTACCACCACTATATGTTCATTGTATTCTGCATGAAATAGTCATCAGGGTGACATCTATATTAAATTCTATTTGAGAAAGTATATGATCAATGATCAATAAGATGCTGTCTGTGCAGAACTGGTAATCTCCTGGCTATCAACTAAAGTAAGTGCAATTAAGTTTGTGCCAGCTCAGATTCGTCCAGAGGTCCTTCAGGGCCCTGTAACTGGACCAGTTCCCTACGCAAACCTTACCTAATTTCACACTGGCACATACATGGGCCCACTTAGCATAGGAGACCTTCTTACAATGTTACCATCATAATTTACAATTCTGGGTTATAATTTTTATTCCTACAATTACTCTCTTTTCTGTCATACAACATATGCATCATCTCTTATTTCTAGTAAATGTGTGTTAATCCAATAAGTAAAGAGAAATTGCACTATCCTGAAATATGATGAAAATTCATTATTCAAATTAGAATTTATGGATCAACAAATATGCAGTCAATTTATGGCCAGAGCAAACAGTCAATCTCAATAATGATTCCCTTTATTCAAGTATTTTTCCGTAGCAGAAGAAACTTTAAATGAATTACCCAGTTCATCATTTGACACTCAATTTCCCTTTGATTATGTAGCTAGAAACTCAAGATAATTATTAGTCATGTTAAAGTGCACTGTAACATTGTTTTTCATTTCAATAATAAAATTTCAGTCCTCAGAGGCACCTATTATTTTCATTATACTCTGTATATTTCACTATAAGAAGCTAATTTAAAACTTATATAATGGAAATCTATTTTTAGTGATTTACCTAGAGAGATATCAGTTGGCTTAAAGTATAAGAGACCTCTTTCAGTCACCACACTTTAGATGATTGTAGATATAGAATGTGAGTGGCAAAGAAAATTTATTTGAGATTTTGCCTCCCAAACAGTTTTACAGACTATGATCAATAGTTGGGATAAAGTTTAATCAATATACACCCTGTGGGATATTACAGAAACTTGGCCTCATCTTTAATTCAACAAAAAGTCACACACCTCCAGTATAGCTTAGATTCATTAAATGATTTAAGGTTCCCTTAGCTTACTTTGGGAATGCAATTCACTCCACAATCCACGTATTCAGAAAATAATTTTTCTGAAACAACAACAACAAACAGAAAAACACAAGGACCACTTGCCATCTGAGAGTGTGTATTGTGCTTAATAAAATGAGCAGCACATATAGCACACAGATATTTTAGAAGCTTTTTACATTCCTGAACCAAAACTCTGATCCAATGAAATAAAAATATCTAAAGAAGAAAATTCTCTGCCCAAAAATTGTTTCCTCTGTTAATTATTACTCTAAGTAAAGAAGATATCATAAATTCTAATACTCCTGAGTTCTAGAGTGCTATGGAACCATGTTAAGCAATTACCATTTCTTTGAAAAAATTACATGCAAGCTGTTTGGGTGTTTAGTCTCCAGCCAGTGGACTAGCAAAGCATCACTAAGCCAGGGCTTATGACTCATGCCAGGGCTCAATGAGTTATGCATTCTCAACCAGAAAATAAATTCTTCTTCTGGGGTCAGGACTATGATTTGGGGTGAGTACCACCACACACTAGGCTGTTAGATAAATTTGAACCCCCCAAAGGGAAAAAAATCTGCAGGATTTTTTGTATCTTTACTAAAGTCTGATAAAAGTGACCACATTCTAATCCCATCTCTATGATTAGTTAGCTGTATGAGTCACTCAGCCTTCTTGGTCTAAGATATCAGCATCTTTCTAAGAACAGGGCTGTCTCAGAGGCACCTGGATGGCTCAGTCAGTTAAGCATCTGCCTTTGGCTCAGGTCATGATCCCAGGGCCCTGGCATCAAGTACTGAGTTAGGATCCCTGCTGAGTTTTCTCCCTCTTCCTCTACCTTTCCCCCCTTCTCATGCTCTCACGCCTGGCTCTCTTTCTTTCTCTCTCTCAAATAAATAAATAACTAAATCTGAAAAAAACAAAAAAGAACAGGGTTGTCTCCATCATCTTTAGTTCACTTTACGTTCTCAAATATTGTATTTGCATGACATTCTATAGTCAAGTTATTAGTCAATGTAAATGTGTTAACCATATATAATAGGATACAAAACACAGGTCATAGACAAAGACTTCTGGCTTTAATTAGAAACCTGCTTTCTCTATCTCTGCTCTGTTTGCACTAAATGTCTCTAAAGAATTATGTCCTTTTTAAAAAATATTTTGTTTATTTGTCAGAGAGAGATAGAGAGAGAGTGTGTGTGTATATAAGCAGGGGAAGTAACAGGCAGAGGGAGAATAAGGTTTCCTGCCAAGAAAGGAGCCCAATGCTGGACTTCATCCCAGTACCTGGGAATTGTGACTTAAGCTGAAGGCAGACGCTTAACCCACTGAACCACCCAGGAGTCCTGAGTTGTCTACTTTGTAGCAGAAGACTATGATAGTTTTGATGAGGGTTGATTAAGGCTAGCTATTATGGATCCAATTAGAGTATTCTTGACTTACAATGAACTAAACTTTTACAAATAGATTTTGTCTATAGAATAAAAATTCATTGTGTATCAGATGATATCTTTTGCACAATTATATTTGAAACACATCTGATAAATTTTCATCTTCTTTTCAAGAATATGAATCTTGCATGCAAACCTTAAATATTTGTTTTTACTCTACTTTTCAGCTTTGCAACATGACCTTGTCATTATTTTGAAATATTTCTAATTTTTTGTTGTTATGACATTCAAAATGAATGCAATATTCCTAACTCTTGTCCCATCATGAACTATGTGAAAATTCAGACATGCATAGGAAAAACAAGTACACCAATAAGGATGTAGTGAATATACTGTAAGTGTTTTTTCACTGAAGCTACAACTAAATTCAAAACAGATTGAACAAACATTTCCAATTTTCTGCAACCAGTCTTTTCTTTTAAGATATTTTAGAAAGATTTTTTATTTTGGCAAATATTTCTAAATCTGATCACAATTTTATTTCTTATGTTAGCATGTAAATAGGCTATGGTTCCTAAATAGTGTCATGATGAACATTTGACACAATTATGCAAAATATTTAATATTTCCTCTGATTGCTTTGAGTTTACTATACAAAAAAAAAAAAACAGTAAAAACCTTAACAATAAGTAAATGTATAGATAAAATGAGTTTATGAACCAGAGCAGAAAAGAAGTAGAGATGGGGGAAATACTTAGTAATATAATTTATAGTAAAGTTTTTCATCCTATGAGAAAAAACTTTTTAAGATTTTATCTGTTTATTTGACTGAGAGAGAGATCACAAGTAGGCAGAAAGGCAGGCAGAGAAAGAGGGGGAAGCAGGCTCCCTGCTGAGCAGAAGGCCTGATGCGGGCCTCCATCCCAGGACCCCAAAGATCATGACGCCAGTGGAAGGCAGAGGCTTAATCCTCTGAGCCACCCAGGTGCCCTTCTCTGAGAAATATTGAGGACTTTAATAATTTTCTTTTTGTTGTACCAAATGAAGTAGTATATGTCTTAGACTTTACAATATGAAGGAACTGTAAATTAAGAACAATTTTGCTCTTGAGTTGTAATGAGACTTGGGGCCCCTGGGTGACTTAGTCGTTAAGACCTCTACTGTTAGGCTCAGGTCATGATCCCGGAGACCCAGAATCGAGCCCCGCATCAGGCTCCCTGGTGGGCGGAACCTGCTTCTCCCTCTCTCACTTCCCTTGCTTGTGTTCCCTCTCTAGCTGTGTTTCTCTCTGTCAAATAAATAAATAAAATCTTTAAAAAAAAATGAGATTTGATTATCTTTAGATCTCTTGTCCCAGTGTGTGAAATGCATCTACGCAAATACGAAATCCTGAGTACTTGCACTTAATTAGTAGCTTTCTAAACATACAAAATATTCATCTGCTTCCTACTTTATGATATATGACTTCTGTAAATGCAGTTTTATTTTTGTTGTTTTTATTCTTTGAGATATATGAGAAGCGGCAAAATATTGCTAAAAATAGAATTTCAGGGGAAACTAGTATAGACACTTTAGGATACTTATAGGGGTTTTTGGCATGCTGTATAAAGCCCCTGGCCCACAGATAGCAAGCAATGAACAACCACTATTTTAAACAGTCACTTTCCAGAAAGCCCTCTATCTTCTTATGTCCAGCATAGGATTGCTTATCTCTCAGTAGCTACACAGGAAATTTCTGAATTCGCTTTGTAATAGACCAGCAAGTGAGTATGGTCTGGTTAAATCAGCCATTTCTTCACTGCTAGTAAATAGCCTGGTTCTGATTTTATTTTCAAAATAAAAGGTGACAATTACATTGTTGCAAATTGCTCATTCTTGCTTTGAATTAAAAGAGACAAAAGCTAGACCTGGTATGCTCTTAGAAATCCAAAGAATCTTACTAATAGTTCAGAAAATTGAAACACAAAGATTGAAGTCAAAAAGACTTTGCACAAATGCCTGAAAGACTCAAACTCCTTTCATTATCAAGTCTACAAACTTGGAGTTAATTGTATTTCAGGGCACCTTGCAAGGTGTTTCTTTTCAAAGTACATTTCCTTAATTAGTACAAACATTTGGTCCCTGAGAAGGTGGAAGCATAGCTGTGCTTGTTATTGGTTCCTGTTTTTTATTCACTATTTACACCTAGAGGCCCATTTGAATGACACATTTTTATTAAAATCAAGAATAAATATTATGTAAATTATGTCCCCAAACAGTAGCTATAGAGTCTAGTTATTTTAAGGCAGCACTGGAAGGATTCATTTTCGTTTTCTAACCAAAACAAAATAAAAGGGATAATGCATATGCTAATGGATTTGTAGGTCTCGATATTAGCCTTTGGAGACAATATACCAATCATCTTTGCATCCCAGAAACTGGGAAAATGTATGTAACATAGCAGGTGTTCAATTAAAAGCTTCTAATAATATGGAACCATTAGAGAGGCAATCAACAGTATCATGGGGCAATTAATTATATATAAATATTTTATTTCATTAAATGAACTGTAGATGTTAAAACATCCACATGGCTAAGTGTGCATGTGAAACATATATACTGGTATATGATCCTCAAAAATGAATTTTCAGGATTTCTTTCTATGAAAATAATTAGTCCTTCAGTTTTACCAATGGACAACCCAGTTTAGTTTGCTCTGTGTCAGGATTTCACATTTTGAGCATTATCGATATTTTGGACCAGCTACTTCTCTGTGGTGGCGACTCTTTTGTGAATTGTAGGATGTCCTAGTACCATCCCTGGCCTCTACCCACAGATGATATTTCTCCTTCAGTTGTGACAACCAAACATGTCTTGTGATATTGCCAAATATCCTCTGGGGTGTGTGTGTGTGTGTGTGTGTGTGTGTGTGTGTGTTGCTGTCTTTGAGTAAGAGCCACTGTTCATTATGGAATGAGTGTATTTTTGTGTATATTGGGATATATAGACCAACACTGAAAGAATTTTGTGTTCGACCTCAATTTTCCACTTTGGTCTACCATTTTGGAATATACATTCTACCCCTCATAGCATTTTTAGAATATGTTATGTTGTAAAAATATATGACAGAACACATCATTAATATCAAACTTTAGTTTTCAAAAGAAACTCATCATTATTTATCAAACATTTTCACATCAAACTAAGAGCATGAAATATTTTTCTCAAAGTGTATTGTCTTATTATTATGGGTAAAAAATATTGCTGAAATAATAGCATTCCATGGAATAATGAAGCACCGTGGGCTTCTCCCTCATTTGACAACTAAACATATTGATGTATTTCCATCCTTTAAGCAGAGATCAATTTCTATTGTTGGGTTTATGCATATTATTTTGTGTAGTTTTCCTATCCTGCAACTTCAAACAATGTTGAACTCTTGCTGTAAGTGTGACAGAGGGGTCATCAATTGACAAGGTGTTGTTTTTGTACTCACAGATGGAATAAGATTGTTCAATATACACATTAGTGCATAGAAAATGGTTTCTGTCCATGCATAAGTATGGCAGGCATTTCTTTTTTTAACTGAAATAGTAATGCTTATTTAAAAGAAAATTGAAACACTTTATAAACATAACATAGATATCAAGGAGAATATTTGCCATAATAGCTTTTTTTTTAAAAAAAAAGGATAATAAATAAAATCTGAGAATAAGGACTTGATAAAAAAAAGGAGACAAATCTGTTAAAGACTTCAAACTTTCTAGGGCCTTAAGATTATCCAAGGGTAAAAACACAAGGTAACTAAAGAGCCTTGTATATGTATGCAACCCTTTGATTTTATCATAATTGAGAAAAAAAAAGAAAAAAAAAACACCTTTCTGATCATTCAAGAAAAGCTTTCATTATCACTACTGCATGACATACCACAATAAGAAAATATTTAGTGAGCATTTACTGACTGTGCTTGGTATTTTATATCAATTTAACTTAATTCTATCAATGTATTTATCCAACATTGTTACTCCTTGCTCAATATATTTGAGATTCAGCAAGGTCCATGGCCTAGAAGATGATTCAGTTAGTAAGTCAAGACACCAGAATTCCCACTCTGGTCTTCCATCTTCAGAAAGTGAGTACTTCTCTAAGTTGCGCTCTCTGTTGTCTTGGACAAGTTAGAATTCATCGAGCGACTACTAGATGCAAGCAACTCTATTTAGCATTTCATGCGCATTGCTTCATGCATTCTCACAATAATTCTCAGAGATAGATGTTAATTTTCCATTTTTACAGGTAAGGGTAGATGATTGCCTAAATGCATGTAACTACTGTGACAGAACCAGGAGTCAGAGATGAGTAGAATTCCCAAATCATTAGTTTGTACTATAGCTATACTCCCTATCATGAAGAACTCAAAATTCTCTAGTTTATACTTAAATATTTCTACATAACTTTTCCATTCAATTATGCTCACATCTATTAAGTCAAATGAAAAATGTAATTTATATGGTCAATGATATACAATTGATCTTTTTTTTTATTCTTTTTTGTTAACATAAAATATATTATTTGCTTCACAGGTACAGGTTAGTGAATCATCAGTCTAACACAATTCACAGCACTCACTGTGCACAAACTGTCCCCAATGTCCATCACCCAGCCACCCTTTCCCTCCCCACCCCACACCACCCCCCCAGCAACCCTCAGTTTGTTTCCTGAGATTAAGAGTCTCTTATGGTTTGTCTCCCTCCCAGGTCCCATCTTGCTATATTTTTTCCCCTCTGTATGTCCCCTAACCCCCCACCCTGCTTCTCAAATTCCTCATATCAGAGAGATCATATGATAATTTTCTTTCCCTGATTGATTTATTTTACTCAACATAATTCCCTCCAGGGTATTATACAATTGAAACTTAAAAAACACAGGATTTAGAGTTGTGGACTTCCTCAACCCACACACTGTGGAAAACACATGTATAACTTTTGACTGCCCAAAAACTTAAATATTAAGCCTACTGTTGATTGAAAGCCTTACCAATAACACAAATAGTCAATCAACCTATATTTCAAATGTTACATATATTAGATACTGCATTTTTACACTAAAGTAAGCTAAGGAAAATAAATTATTAAGAAAGTCATAAGGAACAGAAAATACATTTGCAGCACTATTATTAAAAAATCTAGGTATTATAAGCAAAAATCCATGTATTATACAAGACCTGTGCAGTTCAAAGCCATGCTATTGACTGTCAACTGCATTCAAGGCGATAGCTACATGTATTCTAAATTTGACAGAAACCCATCAGTACATGACTCAGCCAAGGAATCCATTAATATTCTAATTTAATGACCTTAATAGAAAAGAACATGGAAATAAAATATTTCACATTTTATTTTATTCATTTTGAATTATTGTGAGAAGCAATAATCTTTGTATGTCTACAAGATTAAGGCATACCATACCTTACTAAGCTATTAGCACTGTCAGGATCTTGTGCCAAAACCGTGCCAACAACAGTCCCAATTTTGGCATTTTCATAGACTTCCATGATGTAGGAGGGCATGGAAAAGAGTGGTGGTTCATCTACATCTCCAACAATGATCTTCAGCATGGTAGCATCTTTAAAGGGACCCAAGTGAGAAAAGCGGAAATCAAGATGTGTGTTTGCTCCTTCTATGGTGAGAGTATATGACTTCTTTTTCTCATAGTTCAGTGGCTGTTGGGAAAAAAATATATAAGATTTGCAATATTATGACTGCCATTACATTTCAAACAAACATTTCTTTTTTACATTTTTGAAAACAAACGAATGTTTTGCATTTTTGAAAACAAACAAATGTGGATAGGTTTAAGTCAACTCATGTTCATTTATCAATAGACTATGAAGTTTGTCTTCACAATAACATCTAAATCAAAAATCATTAAATCTCAAGATTGAATCAACTATAATTTTTCAAAGCTATAAATATAATAACTAGGAACAAAAAAATATTTCCTACAGGCAAATGAATACTGCCTTTGGAGACTCTCATTCTTAGTTTCCAGTAGCTTCCACCTTCTCTTCAGTTTGCACAAGCAATCAAAAAATATTTGCTACTATTTTTTTAACTTTAAAAAATATATTTTTATTTTGCATTTAAACAATTAATGTTCCATCAATGATTTTTTTAATCTATCCTCATCTGACATTCACCTTGTTAGTTTTAAACTTGGTATTTAATTTTACAATCTGATAAACTTTTAAGTCTTCAATTCAACATTTCTTTAGACTCCTAGTAAAAATACAGACTTTTGAATCTTATGCTTATTGTTTTAATTTTATTTATTTTGTGTTCCTTGTAATACCATTTTATGTATTTGTTTTGTTTTCATATTCTTTACTGTTTTGATCCACTTTATCTTTTTAATTATCTTTTTTATTTATACTATTTGCTTTTTAGCTTTGAGTAGTTTCTCATAATGTTTTAAGTTTTTTGTCTTAATTTTTTAAAATTATCCAGCCAATATATATTTTTTGTATTAACAATATAGGTCAGAAGTCATGGATTTGACTTAAAACAATGAATAAAGTCATCCAAGTGTTTGCTCCAAGGAACATATGGTCTAATACAGGATATAAAATAGTAAATAGACATTTATATAACTGTGCTTAATGCCATAAGACACACTCGATATTATGAAAATAATAAGGATACAAAATAAAAAGAATATTTTTTCATCCTTGTATCTGCCACTAATTTTACATCAGCATGCTCCAGTCTTGCAGCTTTCTTTCTTGAAAGAGCAGAGTATGATTTGAACTCAGATAGTTTCCTTTACATTAAGAGCCAAGGAGAAGCTGAGTAGAAAGAGTGTCCTTAATGGGATTTTATAAACAGAACAATCATTCCTACTGATGATTATTTCCCTTATCTCTTCTGAATTACCTTGGAAAATTGGCCTTCCTAGAGACTGAAGATGGCATAAAAGAAAGACAACCATTTAATTTCCAAATGAGATATTAAGAACCTAGAACCGATCCTACATCTCAGGGACATGGATGAGACTGGGCCATTGCAATATTTTTTAAGTTTTTATAAGACAAAGTAAAAATGTGAAAAAAGTGAAAGACTCAAATTCTTTAAAGTAGATCGCAATATCATATACGTGTGTGTGTGTACATTTACATATAATAAAATATACTGTGTTTTAAATTTATATATTTGAACGAAGCATTTATTGGCTCTGAAGTTTATGACTCCATCAGTCAGGAGCCATTTCCTTCTGAGGGAATTTAAAAAAGAAATAATTTATCCTTTGTCCTTCCTTGGCTTCTCTCCTTAATATTAGTAAATGAGAATCTGTGTCTTTGACAATTCAGTAAACCTCATCCAAATGTAAATAGTCTTTTCTGGAAACAGTACCCACTTGCTGCCTATAAGGAATTGGGTGGATGTATATGATCCTTGCTAGGTGCAGAGGACCATGGGCTGTCAGAATCTAGGTATTTTATTCATGGAAAGCAACACCCTTGGGAGGTTTACCATTGTTTAGATCAAAGTGATTTTTTAAAGTCAACCTGCTGCATCTGGTAAACTTTACAATGATTAAGTTTCTTCTCTTTGAACTTGCATGTTTGAGACCTTAAAAACAAAACTAAACAAAACAAATACCCCCC
>PITA01005321.1:0-112112 GCA_004023965.1 Spilogale gracilis
TAACTACTTTTTAATGCTAAATTGAAACTTTATTTATTTAGACAGAAAATAAATACGAAGATAAAAATTATTATAGAAAATAACTTTAGAATCTAAAATAGATTCTAACATATTTTTTAATTTTTTGATGCTTTCATCTCACTCATTTTTAATAGCAGGGCAGAAGTACAAGTTAACACTATGGATTTTGATGATTCACATGTGCAGAATCTTTGATGCTTATTTTTGATGTTGTATGTTTATTTTTGTACATCAATTTGTTTTTTCTGAAAGCTTTATTTATCAGCTGGTAAGGTAGAAAAACAGAAATCCAAAACCCAGAATTGAGTTTTGCCATTCCTCTGGATTTTTTGTCAAGGTGTCTGTTGTATAAAGTGGGAGGATAACCTGGAGAACAGTGGGAGAAGGAAAGTAAATAGGAAGTAGGGTAATCCAGGGAGAGAAACGAAACAACAGAGACTTCGGACGCAGAAACAAACTGAGGGACTTGGAGGGAGGGGGGTGGAGGGATGGGAGAGCCTGGTGGTGGGTACTGGGGGCACCTCTTGCATGGAGCACTGGGTGTGGGGAATGGGGAATGAATCTTGGAACACTGGAAAAAAAATTTAAGTAACAAAAAAAAAATAATAGTAATAATAAAAAAGTAGGAGGATATAGAAAGCCCAAAGGTAGAAAAGTAGGAGGATATAGAAAGCCCCAAGCTACCTTGTCCCCTGTCCCTCACCACCATTTGATACTTTCTCACCAGATATGTCTAACTTGCATGTATAACTACTATGGCCACTGACATTCTTCTAAAATTGTAATTGTCCATCCCTGAGCCTGCAGTCAACAGAGCAGTTAGCAAGGAACACTCACTGCTGGCAGATCTGCCTGCATGTTTTCCCCCCGCTTCTTCCTGCATCCTAGCATCGCTGTGTTGGAACCCTGGCAAATCGTAAGTTCCTGGCCTGGTGCTGCTATTTGTCCTTTTTGAGATGTTGGAAGGGAGGCAAACACTTTTCTATAAACTATCCCCCAAGAAAGCATCCAACCCTTCTTTAATCTGGACTGGAAAGTTCTCCTAATTTAACAAACATTCTCTTGTTTTTCCATGGCTTTTTTACATTTTTAAATTTTGTTTGAAGGCCCACATATTTTTTTTTTTACTTTAAATTTATTTTATTTTTGTGTTCCAAGATTCATTGCTTATGCACCACACCCAGTGCTCCATGCAATGCATGCCCCCAGTACCCACCACCAGGCTCTCCCATCCCCTCACCCCCCTCCCTCCAAGTCCCTCAGTTTGTTTCTGTGTCCAAAGTCTCTCATGTTTGTTTTCTCTCCCCAAATTACCCAACTTCCCATTTACTTTCCTTCCCCTACTGTCCTCTACATTACTCCTTATGCACCACAAGTAAGTGAAACCATGTGATACTTGACTTTCTCTACTTGGCTTATTTCACTCAGCATAATCTCTTCATTCTCCCACTATCCTCTATATTACCCCTTATTCACCACAAGTAAGTGAAGGTCCATATATTTTTGTCTTGTGTGGGCTAGCTTGGTTTGTGTTAGGTTGGAAGTTAAGTATTGGTTGCTATCAGTTATCCTTCTTACTGATCCATCCTTTTATGTTATGAAATGTATAAATTTATAAGCTGTTTTTGGACATTTAAAACAATTAATTTTATCTTGTGATTATTTTCCTATACAATTAAATATTCTGTGATAATATCATTTTAATGTCTTATAATAACCTAGCCTGGTATGATAGCAGGTATTAAGCTTGCTAGCTCAGTTTTGGCAATCTTTTCAAGGTCTCATGCAAATAAAAATGGAGGTAACAGCTTTGCCTAAACAACGTTACTTTAGGTCTCTCATTATTTGAATCCACACATCATCTTTCAATGATACATCTCCCCTAGACAAAGACTGAAATTAAAATTAGAAGCCTACCTTACTCAGGAAGTACAAAAACATGAGCCAAATCCAGATCTGTCCTCAGAATATTACATTAGAATTATTTCAGCTTCTTTAGGAAATTTGCTGTGAATTGCTGTCCTAACTTGGATAGATTATCTTGATCACACTACAGTGATGGTAATTTTTTTTTATTACTGAATTTGCTTATTTCAAGTATGTAACAGTCTGGAGGGAAACTTTTCACAATGGTCTGTCTATCCTGATTAAAGAAACCATATTTTATGGGCACCTGGGTGGCTCAGAGGGTTAAAACCTTTGCCTTCAGCTCAGGTCATGATCTCAGAATCCTAGGATGGAGTCCCACATAGGGGCTCTCTGCTCAGCAGGGAGCCTGCTTCCTCCTCTCTCTGCCTGCCTCTCTGCCTACTTGTGATCTCTCTCTCTGTCAAATAAATAAATAAAATCTTTAAAAAAAAAAAAGAAAAGAAACCATATTTTGTTTGTCTGGGTATCATCAGAGACTAGGACATCATAAGCATGTATTCTATATTTGTAAAATAATGAAACTGGCTTCCACATCTAACACATTATGGAAATCAAAACTGTCCATTTAAACTTGGTACTGTCAATTTCATAACACGATTACTATTTTTTTTATTTTTTATCTTTTTTTTTTTAAAGATTTTATTTATTTATTTGGCAAAGACAGACATAGAGAGAGAGGGAACACAAGCAGGGGGAGTGGGAGGAGAAGCAGGCTTCCCACTAAGAAGGGAGCTGGGTACAGGACTCACTCCCAGGACCCTGGAATCATGACCTGAGTGAAGACAGATGCTTAATGACTGAGCTACCCAGGTGCCCCTACGTGATATACTATTAAGATTTTTCCAAATGTGTTATATTAGTCAGGGTCTACCAGAATCATAAAAATACATTCATCTGTAGTTAATCTATCTAATAAGTTATTATTAAATATCTAATTAAATTATCTAAGTTATTAGTTAAATATCTAAAGGTAATTTAAAGAAGATATTATTTATAGCGTTGTTGAAAGAGTTAAGGGAACAAATGAAAGATATTTAGTAAACCAAACACAAGCTACAGCCGGAAGCCATTTTCTTCCCCAGCCCCAAGGAGTAAAGGAGATAATAGGAAAATGGTGTTTCTGGATCCAAAGGTAACTGGAGCCATGAGCGGAATCACGCCAAGTCTATCACCAAAGCTCAAAGTGAAAAAATATCCCTGTATCTTCCCATCCCTGTCATCCAGTCTTCTGCTATTAAATCCTTTTCTAATTCAACTAGAAACTAGGGGGGAAATGGAACCCAGAGATGCAATCTAGTAAGATCAAATTGATTGTAAATTAAATAGAAAAAGTCATATTTGTTAGCAGAGACAAATTTAACATTAGTTATGAAGAATTCATTAAAAACCTGATGTAAAATTGTATGTGTGCTTGTATGCATATATATACATACATTGAGAAGAGATTGAAAGCAGATAAAAATAAACCAGAAGGCTTACAGCACAACAGTGCTCTTGATATTTTTTCTCTTTTAAAAAGTATGTTTTAGAATGATTTAAATTTGTATTTATTATTGTCCCTATCATTATTATTAGAATGGCAATGATAATAGCAGCTCTTTAATTTTAATGAATATGTTATTACTTCTATGATTAGCAATCACACTATATTTTTATTGTGACCGCTTGTTTCCAGAAACAGTACCAACTAATAAATTTAACTTTGTTGAAAATTTTAATTATTAACCTTCACTAACTTTCTCCTATATCTTGTTATTTAAGTTTCCTTGCATATACATTACAAGCATTATATGACAAATAATCATGAGCTACCTTAGGTTTTATGTCCTTTTAAATTCATTGAATAGAATCTATTGATTTAAAATGACTTGTAAGGGGCTACCTGGGTGGCTCAGTTGGTTAAGCCACTGCTTTCAGCTCAGGTCATGATTCTGGAGTCCCAGGATCGAATCCCACATTGGGCTCCCAGCTCCGTGGGGAGTTTGCTTCTCCCTCTGATCTTCTCCCCACTCATGCTTTCTCTCACAATCACTTTCTCTCAAATAAATAAATCTTAAAAAAAATATTCCCTCCCTCTCTGACTTTAAGTCTCATTTTTATTCACTTTTTTTTTTTTTTTAGATTTTATTTATTTGACAGAGAGAAACATAGCCAGAGAGGGAACACAAGTGGGGGGAGTGAGAGAGGGAGAAGCAGGCTTCCTGCCGAGCAGGGAGCCGGATGTGGGGCGGGAGCCCAGCCCGATGTGGGGCTCAATTCCGGGTCTCCAGGATCATGACCTGAGCCAAAAGCAGTCACTTAACCAACTGAGCCACCCAGGCGCCCCTTTATTCACTATTTTGAAAATGTTTATTGAGCACTTACCTTACTATAATACTAAATCTAGGCACTAAGGATACATTTTAAAAAACAAGCAAAGGAAAAAAATAACCCACCTGACAGCATTTATATACTATTTATTTATTCATTTACTATTTATTATTTATTTATTTATTTATTTATTTATTTATTTATTTATTTATATTTGTAGTGACTGAAACAAAACAGCACTAAAACCTCAGCTTCTGGGGCACTTCAGTGGCTCAGTGGGTTAAAGCCTTTGCCTTCTGCTCAGGTCATGATCTCAGGGTCCTGGGATCGAGGTCCACGTTGGGCTTTTGCTCAGCAAGGAGCCTGTTTCCTCCTCTCTCTCTCTCTGCCTACTGTGATCTTCTCTCTCTGTCAAATAAATAAATAAAATCTTTTTAAAAATAAATAAATCAATAAAACTTCAGCTTCTGGAAGAACATTTGTTCTTTCTGGTCGTGTACATCTTGAACCTGACCTCTGCCCTTCCTCAGGCCTTGTATTTAGGAGGTTTTCTGAACACATCATTGTTGCTGACAAGTTTGTCCAAGAGAATATCCACAGGGTAACTTGTGGGCACGAGGTGATTGTAATCACAAACTTTCATAAAAGATGTGACCTCTGACCTCTTCTTGCCCATGGCCGCGGTCACTTTGCTGGGACACTGGTCAATTGCAGCCCCCAGAGCATGACGGTAGGACTGGTTTGAGGTGGCAACAAAGACCACTTTGCCTTGGAAGCAGCTTTTTGCCAGGACCCAAACCACCGTCCTCGTTCTCACAAATTTGCTCTGTTGACACCAACCCCCCAGCCTTATCATATATACTTCTGTGGGAAGATACACAATAAACAATATGGATATTAATTTAAATAAAGCATTATATAGTGACAAGAGGTGGAGGTAAGGTAGGAAAACTTAGAAAATGTGAATATATGATAATTTGAATGGTCAAGAAAGAATTTTAAAAATTGTCATTTTAGTAAAATTCTCAAATGTAATTAAAAGGCCAGTCCTGTCAACACCTTTAGGAAGAGCATTCTAGAAAGAAAAGAAGAGTGGGGATAAAGGCCCAAGCATCTTTGGTTTTGTTTGTTTTCTGATAAGTTATAGAGATAGTCAGGAGGACAGTGTTTCTGGAGCAGAGTAAGAAAGAGGGTGGGTGCAGATTATGAGGTCAAGGATATAATAAAGCAGATAAGAAGGATGGATGAAAGCCTAGAAAGTCTTTAGTTTTAATTTAAAATACAGTATTTTGAGAGAAACAGTATAATGTGATTTACATTTTACAGGGTTTGTGAATGTTATTTAGTATAGACTGAATGACTCTCTCTGCTCTAACTCATCATTTCATTCCTGTGAATAATCATATTGGATACTGATCATGTGAATATTTTGATAATGATATCCTACAAATATCATAGAAGTAATTTTATTTTTTTAAGATTTTATTTATTTATTTGACAGAGAGAGAGAAATCACAAATGGGCAAAGAGGCAGGCAGAGAACGAGGGGGAAGCAGGCTCCCCGCCAAGCAGAGAGCCCGATGTGGGACTCGATCCCAGGACTCTGAGATCATGACCTGAGCCGAAGGCAGAGGCTTTAACCCACTGAGCCACCCAGACACCCTAGAAGTAATTTTCTGAATATTATCATTCCCTGCCTTATTTTTGATTAGCCTGTTTCCTACTGCTGAAGTATTCTCTAGACATGAAGAGTTTATTCATTAGGAATCACTTTCTCATTGGGAGATATTGAAACTGAACTGTCTTAAGAATAAAAAGGAGTGAGGTGCCTGGGTAGCTCAGTCATTAAGCACCTGCCTTCAGCTCAGGTCATGATCCCAGAGTCCTGGGGTCGAGCACACATCGGGTTCCCTGCTCAGCAGAGAGCCTGTTTCTCCCTCTCTGACTCTCTCCCTGCTTGTGTCCCCTCTCTCTCTGCATCACTCTCTCTGTCAAATAAATAAATAAAATCTTAAAAAAAAAAAAGACTAAAATAAAGTGTGGCTTTATTGGACCATATAAACACAACTAGCTTCATGCTTAGATTCAATTGTTCATAAGAAGGTATCAATGCTTTATCCCTTATCTTTTCTGTAGATTTGTTTGTTGACTTTATTCTCTAAGAGAGTCTCAATACCTGGGAAGAATGACACCTGTTTGCAACACCAAGAAACATTCCAGTGGCTTAATGAATCAGCAGCTTAAAGTATTTTATCTTTATCATTGACTATATGTCAAACAAATGCATTCAGATTTCTCATTGGAATTGGACATACTTGGTTGATATGGCCAATCTTGAGCCCAATACTATGGCCAAGAAGATAAATTATCTATGTAATTGACATGAATTTATCCCTACAATATGGGAAAATCACATCATTGTGATTTACTGCCACACGTCTGAGTCACAGATCTTATTCCTGTGGCCTGTGAAGGGTGTGCCCTTGTGACTTTCAGCCATAGAGATGAAGAAATGGCTGGTAATGAAAAATAATATCAGTTCTACATAAGAAGATGGAGTGGAGGGGCGCCTGGGTGGCTCAGTTGGTTAAGCAACTGCCTTCGGCTCAGGTCATGATCCCGGAGACCTGGGATCGAGTCCCACGTCGGGCTCCCTGCTCAGCGGGAAGCCTGCTTCTCCCTCTCTCACTCCCCCTGCTTGTGTTCCCTCTCTGGCTGTGTTTCTCTCTGTCAAATAAATAAAATCTTTAAAAAAAAAAAAAAAAAAGAAGAGGAGTGGAGCAGTAATGTCAAAGAAACATGTGGGAATGTTTAATAGGAGATTAAGACTATCAGCATGATAATCCAGAACAGGCGATGGTTAGAGGATCCAATGGTAGGTGAGATTAAGGAGAATTTAGGAAACAATATGATTGTTTTGTGTTATATAAAGCAATCTTGCATATGGTTGGAGTACACTTTAAATCTGCCAAAGCCTAACTCACTCTGCTTTTTGGTATTTCACTTCATGTAAGAAGTATATTTGACTTTTGGAACACAAATGTGTGTGTGTGTGTGTGTGTGTGTGTGTGTGTGTGTGTGTGTGTTTGTATGTATATAGAAACTAACATAAATTAATATGGTATGCACATAAGCAACATTGATAGAAATTATGGCTTTTTTCTAATAGCATAGAATCTGACACATAGAAGATAATTTTTCAGTGAAGTCTTATTAAATCAGCTTGTATATAAATGTTTTATATATGACCATGAACTGCAAAGATTGTTCTAATGTATTCATTCCTATACATAATAGCTTCTAATATGTAGTAATTCTTTTTTAAAATAAGGACTTAAATCATAAAAGATTATGCACTTTAAAATTCTTCTAATTCTTTTTTCTATATTTACTATTAAATTTGGAATTTCAATAAAATATCTTAAATTGTTAACACAGAATCAAAAGCAAGATTGAAAACATATGTATTGCACCTGGGTGGCTCAGTGGGTGAAAGCCTCTGCCTTTGGCTCAGGTCACAATCTTAGGGTCCTGGGATTGAGGCCTGCATCTGGCTGTCTGCTCAGCAGGGAGCCTGCTTCCTCCTCTCTCTCTGCCTGCCTCTCTGCCTACTTGTGATCCCTCTCTCTCTGTCAAATAAATAAATAAAAATCTTAAAAAAAAAAAAGAAGAAAACACATGTATTGTGGATTCCTTTACTCGTGAGAAGAGAAACTAATTCTAATTTTAATTTTTTTTTTTCCTACAGGTGTAGCTTTATTTATTTAGAAAATGGCATCTCTGGTACCTGGGTGGCTCAATTGATTAAGTGTCTGACTCTTTTTTTTTTTTAATTAACATATAATGTATTATTTGTTTCAGTGGCACAGGTTTGAGATTCATCAGTCTTACACAATTCACAGCAATCCCCATAGCACATACCCTTCCCAGTGTCCATCATTGAGCCACCCCATTTCTCCTACCCCCCATGCCTCCAGCAACCCTCAGTGTGTTTCCTGAGATTAAGAGTCTCTCTTGTGTTTTGTCTCCCTCTCTGGTTTCTTCTTGTTTCATTTATTCCTCCCTTCCCCCGTGATCCTCTGTCTTGTTTCTCAAAATCTTCATATCTGTGAGATCATATGATGATTGTATTTCTATGATTGACTTATTTCACTTAGCATAATATCCTCTAATTTCACCTATGTCATTGCAAATGGCAAAATTCCATTTGCAATGACATAGGTTTTTTTTTTGTGTGTGTGTTTTTAAGATTTTATTTATTTATTGTACAGTGAGAAACAGAGTTAGAGAGGGAACACAAGCAGGAAGAGTTAGAGAGGGAGAAGCAGGCTTCCCACAGAGCAAGGAGCCCAATGCAGGGCTCCATACCAGAACTCTGGAATCATAACCTAAGCCGAAGGCAGACACTTAATGATTGAGCCACCCAGGTGCCCCAAAATTTCATTTTTTTAATGTCTTCATAGTATTACATTGTGTGTGTGTGTGTGTGTGTGTGTGTGTGTGTGTGTGTGTGTATATATATATACACATATATATCACATCTTCTTTATCCATTCATCTCTTGATGGACATCTAGGTTCTTAGGTTCTTTACATTCAGGTGCACATACCCCTTTGGAACACTACATTTGAATCTTTAGGGTCAATACTCAGTAGTGCAACTGCTGGGTCATGGGGTAGTTCTATTTTTAAATTTTTTGAGGAGTCTCCATACTGTTTTCCAGAGTAGATGCACCAGGTTGCATTCCCACCAACAGTGTAGTAGGGTTCCCTTTCCCCACATTCTTGCCAACATCTGTCATTTCCTGACTTGTTAATTTTAGCCATTCTGACTGGTATAAAATGATATCTCACTGTGGTTTTGATTTGTATTTCCCTGATGCTGAAAGATGTTGAGGACATTTTCATGTGTCTGTTGGCCATTTGGATGTCTTTGGAGAAATGCCTGTTCATATATTCTGCCCATTTTTTGATTGGATTATTTGTTCTTTGGGTGTTGAGTTTGATAAATTCTTTATAGATTTTGGATACTAGCCCTTTATCTGATATGTAATTTGCAAATATCTTCTCTCATTCTGTTCGTTGCCTTTTGGCTTTGTTGACTGTTTCCTTTGCTGTGTGAAAGCTTTTGAACTTGATAAAGTCCCAGTGGTTCATTTTTGTCCTTGTTTCCCTTATCTTTGATGTTGTTTCTAGGAAAAAAAAGTTGCTGCAGCTGAAGTTGAAGAGGTTGCTGCCTATATTCTCCTCAAGGATTTTGATGGATTCCTGTCTCAAGTCTTTCATCTATTTTGAGTCTATTTTTCATTTAAGTCTTTCATCCATTTTGAGTCTATTTGTGTGTGTGTTGTAAGAAAATAGTCCAGGTTCATTCTTCTGCATGTGGCTGTCCATTTTTCTCAACACCATTTTTTTTAAGAGATTGTCTTTTTCTATTGGACATTCTTTCCTGCTTTGGCAAAGATTAGTGGACCATGGAGTGGAGGGTCCATTTCTGAGCTCTCTATTCCATTACACTGATCTATGTGTCTGTTTTTGTGCTAGTACCATACTGTCTTGATGATTACAGCTTTGTAATAGAGCTTGAAGTCTGGAATTGTGATGCTGTCAACTTTGGTTTTCTTTTTCAACATTCCTCTGACTATTTGGGGTCTTTTCTCGTTCCATATAAACTTCTGGTTCCATATAAATTTCTTTCATGGGTACTCTATAGTTTTCTGAGTGTGGATTCTGTGCCTCTTTAGTTAGATCTATCCCTAAGTATCTTATGGTTTTGGGTGCAATTGTAAATGGGATCAACTTCTTAATTTCTCTTTCTTCTGTCTTATTGTTGGTGTATAGAAATGTAATTGATTTCTGTGCATTGATTTATATTTTGACACTACTGAATTCTTGCATGAGTCTTAGAAGTTTTGGAGTGGAATCTTTTGGGATTTCCACATGAAGTATCATATCATCTGCAAAGAGTGAGCGTTTGACTTCTTTGCGAATTCAGATGCCTTTATTTCTTTTTGTTGTATGATTGCTGAGGCTAGAACTTCTAGTACTGTTTGAATAGCAGTGGTGATAGTGGACATCTCTGCCATGTTCCTGACCTTAGGGAAGAAACTTTCAGTTTTTCCCCCAATGATAATGATATTCACTGTGTGTTTTTTATCATTCTGTTCATTATTTATAAGGACATGGCATTGCAGCAAACATGTTAGATACATTTATTATTGCAAAACAACCATGTGACCATTTTTTATTATGGAGCCTAGAAGAGGTTATTTCTCTATTCTGTTAACAGGTTTCACTCACTATCTTCCTCCTTCAAAATATAGTATATTGGATCTCCATGTTCGAGATATATATCTGTCACTATACACATACAACAAGTGCATTGCTTCTGACGTGACCTTTTTCTAAAGAAATCATTCCTATACACTGTCAGGTATCTTTTTTCAGCAATCTCAAGATATGAACTCAATTGGCAAAAGGCTTTATTATGAGGAACTTTGCACATTGTTCTCGTTACTTTTAAGGCATTTTAAAGCCTACAAAGCTGTAAAATTGTTTTATATCCTCTTTTCTCCCCTAGTAAGGATTAGCTGAGGTTCAGGGAGTATTATAAGCCTGATAAAGCTTTAAGTGCTCTTACACTGAACTTGAAATGAGTCCAAATATCTCTAACTCCAACATATCAAACTTAAAGTATCATGAAAATCCCAAATGGATCAAAAATCCTCTACCACCTTCAGGACTGAAGCATTTATCCCTCCAGATACTAGGAATAAAGTCTCTCAGCAGAGTCTCTCTAAAGAAATTGCACTAAGTTTTAGAGAATCTTCTCAGCAAGGTTATGTGTCCTTCTGGAAATATAGTCCATGCCCAATGACTGACCAGAACAGGCATGGTAAGGTGGGTTGAGGGTAAAGAACTGTTAGAAAGCTCTGTCCTTTTCCCTTATTAATGACAACCCTGAAGAGCCATTCTTGCTCTAGGGGGGGTTGACGGGTGTTTGCTGCAATGGCATGCTGTTCTAATCATTCCTCTGTTCAGTACTCTTTTGTTTTGTTTTGTTTTAAGCTGTCACAGATGTTATTCCTGAAAACAATAAACTTTTGCACATAAATCTCTGTAGCAAAGCCTATTTCCCTGAGAAGCTGGCTAACAACACAACTTACTTAAAGTAAGAATATACAATTCTATTTCCTCACAGAACTTTGAAATGAATGAACAAAATCTTCTATCAGTACCTTCAGTAAGTGAAATAATAGTGGACTGAAGAAAATTATTTAGCTGATTTTGGGTAGTATTGTCACAAGGACTAAGTATATGTTTATTTCCTTGATTAGATTTTCAATTATAATTCTAAATCTGAAGTACAATATAAAAAACAAACTGATGCTAAGGCTATTTCTTTAAATTTATGTTATTCTTTCAGTACTGACTCTTAAAACAAACAAACAATGAATTCACTTCTCCCTTCCCCACATACCCCCCCCTTTTTTTTTCTGTGTGTCTCTGTGTGTATGTGTTTGGAGGTAGAAGGTAAGGTTTAAAATCAGTTTTAAAATTATACACCACTAGATTCAATATGACATACCTTTTTAGCATATACCTAAAAAGTGTTTCTTTGATTTTATCATTTTTATCACTTTTTAAAGTTTATTTTCAGAATTAAAGAATGTAAAAAATATTTGGGGGCTTCGTGACTTCTTTTCCCTAGTCCAATTGTGGACATTTCCCCCTACATCTTCTGTGTTTCTCATTATAATGTCTTCTTTCAAATATTAACAAATTGGCTCCAGGAAGTACTAATTTACCATACCATCAGCAATGCAGGAGAGTGCTCATTTTACAATGTTGACTATAACCATATTATTTTTTCTTCTTTTGTTAATATAATGGATGAAATGCAATATATTTCATTGTTTATTTTACCTTCTAATACTAACAACTGAAATTGAAAATATTTGTACATTGATGTCCAACAAAATGATGGTATGACCTTTAGGCCCCTGCTACAATATAAATTAATATAAAAATCATTCCTAAGCTACACCTGAATTAGTGTCTTGCCCAATGGAATCAGTGGTTGCCCAATGGAAGGCAGGATCAATCAGCAATCCAGAATTCAGTTCAAATATTTAGATAGATGATGCTACCCAAGTACCAAGAGGTATAAAGACATTTATTACTCACATTATAAGGTTTTCTTGGGAAAGCAAGGCAGACTTACACTAAAGTATAAAAATGACTGAATAAAGCAAAGAGGGAGGGTGCCTAGGTAGCTTAGTAGGTTAAGCATTTGTCTTTGGCTCAAGTCATGATCCAGGGGTCTTGGGGTTGAGTCCTGCATCTGGCTCCCTGCTCAGCAGGGAGTCTGCTTCTCCTCTCCCTCTGCTGCTCCCCTGCTTGTGCTCTCTCTCTCTCTCTGTGTCAAATAAATAAATAAAATCTTATTTAAAAAATGGGGCAAAGAGGAACAAATGGCTTGGAATTTTATAGCAATTGAAGGGTAGTTTCAGGTTTAGAGCCCCCCCCCCCCCCCGCACTGTCCTGTAGTTTGCATAGTTTGAACTTTCCACCAGAACCAAGGGAAGGAGCCCGTGGAATTGTAAATTGGCTTGAATAGTATTTTCAACATATTCTGTTGAAAAAACTGGGTACCTATATGCAAAAAGTTAATATTGGTGCATATGCCACACTACATAAAAATGTATTCAAATTGCTCCTAGATATACATTAAGTTTAAAATTATAAGACTTCAGAATTTTATAGGATTTGCCATCCTTGAAAATTATTTATGATAGGATAAACTCTTTATTCTCTGATTGGGGAATATTTTTGTTTTGGTCTATAGAGACAATTTGGGGGACTTATACTTGATTTTTCATGTCATAATAATCTTCACTTTATAGGTCAGGAAACTACGTGCAGATATGCTTGGGACTGAATATATCTGTTCCAACTGCATTCCAGAACTGGAGACATAGATGCAAGGAAGATAAACACCAGTGTGTCTACTGAGAAACAGATCTAAGCCAAAATGTCATTAATCTGATCTCTGAAAATTTCTAACTGGAGGGCCTCAATGACATTTGAGTTTCAGGAATTAGATCAAATTCTGAGCCAGTGTCCAGTAATCCCATAAAATTATGATTTCTCTTGTTTCCCATATAATTATGTTACCCAATAGATAGTCACACTGTTAAATGATTATTTGGGAAAGGAGAAGTTAGGATATAAATTTCAGCAATCATTTCTCAAATTAACTCATTCTCCCTCATTAAAGACACTCAGAGTCTTAAATTGGGAATAAAGTTCCTATGGTCTTTTGTTAAAGGTCTTAAAGATTTTCTACATACAGATCACTAAGACTTTTAGAGACTGTCCATCTTAGTCTTAAGGCAACCAAGATTAATTTGCCAATAACATTAAACATCTCTACTTACCAAAACATTCTGATTACTATTCATCTCTGCTACCTATTGTGGTAACATCTACCCTGATTTTGTCAATTGGATGCTCCCTGCATATCCAAATTCCCTTTAAAAAATCTAATTTATCTCCTCCTTTCTCCTTGAGAAAATCACAAGGAGAAATCTCAAGTTCAATAACACCCATCATATTGAATATTTGTTAATTATTATTTTCTTCTTTATAAAATGGTTTCAAATTCCATTTTATCTGAGTCTTGAATGACCTTTCTCATTGCTAGATTACTCTGGAGAATATTTTAGGTATAATTTCAATTTGATGTTTAGATCATTTTATTTCAGCCTTAATTTCTACTGAATTGCACTGTGATTTTCCTTTCAAAACCATCTCAAAATAATTGATGGTTTGGTGCCATTTTAATTCCAATGTTTTCTCCTGAGTCTTTGATGCAATACAGTTTACTTATTATTCCATTATATAACTACTACTACAAAATATTGAATTTCTAAATCTAATTTTGCCTACCTTAGTGATGTCTAACATAGAAAAAAACATTATTTTGTTCTCATTTTATGTCTTCAACACAACTCAACAAATTAGCACTTATTTACTTATTATAATATCTCCTACATATAGAAAAATCAGTGCCTATTATTAAGATCTGTGTTATTATTGGGTCACTGTAGAAAAAAAATACTTGTAGCATATATCTCTGTTTAATGGCCACCTTTATAAATATAAAAAATTATATCATCATAGATAGATATTTCACAAAGGTTATTATTAATACTAATTCTTCACTTGTCCATGTACCAGTGAATAATATACCTTTAAGAGACTGGATGGAAAAAGAAAGAATAAAATAGAAATAGTAAAACATGCTAAGTAAGGGGCGCCTGGGTGGCTCAGTGGTTAAGCCACTGCCTTCAGCTCAGGTCATGATCCCAGAATCCCGGGATCGAGCCCCGCATCAGGCTGCCTGCTTGGCGGGAAGCCTGCTTCTCCCTCTCTCACTCCCGCTGCTTGTGTTCCCTCTCTGGCTGTGTTTCTCTGTCAAATAAATAAAATCTTTAAAAAAATATATACTGAGTAAAAGTAACCTTACCTTTGGCATAATCTTCTTATCCTTCTACTATCATCTGTAATACACATTTAAGTATTTATGTTTTCATAAATTGAAACCAATTATACTTCACATTCAAATTAATTTAAAAAAGGGCAAAACATAACTGTTAGATATATCATATGCTGACCACTAAATGTGCATTATACTTTTTTATGAATACTCCATTTTCTAAAATCTTGATATTTTGACTTTTTGATTTTCCTAAAAATATATGCTTTCATATCTCTTGTGATTACAGGGAATTTACTTTCTTCTTTTTGCTTTTGTTAAGTTGTTATGCAACTTAAATATATACTTCACTTTGATTTGCTTTTTCTATTTTAACTCTTTACTCTCATTTCCTCCACATTACTTAAATTACTATATTTATGAGTAAAAAATATACATGATGATTTTAGTCAGTGAAAGGTAATATTTCTTATCATTTATTGTATTATTAATAATTAAAATTAACCTTTGTGTTATTTAGTCTATGCATATTCACTTTGGTTTTAGAATTTTAAAAGTTGATTTTTCACTACTGTAGGAATGATATGATTTTATCATAAAATTACAATAATGTAACAGCTTTCAGAGTACTAAAACTGAATATCAAACTGAAACCAAATGCATTTGTTTATTAATCATTGGTTCCTTTAGCCAGCCTCCAGCATCTCATTTTTCTGATATACAAACTTTAAACATATAGATGCTATTTTTAAATTAATGAAAAATTCTGTAGGTTTAATTTTATGGACTGATAATCTCTAGATAGATCAATATATCTTTTCATGTTCAAAATATTGGTCTGGCAATTTAGGTCTGAAAGCAGTTATTGTAATTTGATAGAGAATTCACTGGTTCAGGTTGTACTAAGGAAAAAGAGGGGGTAGAGGCAAGGAACAGTGAAAGGAAAAGAGAAGAAGGAAATGAGAGGCCAGAAGGAAGAAATTATTTCATAGCTTACACTAATCTGTTAGAGATTTTTGACACAAATTTACCCACGCAAGTATGCTATCTAGATCAAACTTAGGTGCTAATAGTTCTTGTATTACTCAACCTTCTACACCAGGGTCATACAGCAGTAGAAGCTAAACTTTATTTGAAAACAATTTGATTTTATTAACAACAGATTATGATGATAGAACAGTAGACTTTGGCAATTAATGTATTAGGGAATGTAAGAATGGCTCCCATGTGCACTAGACAGAAGAGACATATAGATACATAGCACATTTCAGCAATGACGATAAACCAATGGTCATCTGTTCAGACAGCATAGAAAGAAGTGGATAATTTGCATCTCAAAAATAGATAAAAATGTATGTATGTTATATATAGAGAGAGATTTATATATATGCAAATATGTATGTTTTTACTGATTTGTAAATACGGAAAACTAATCTAGGAATAATGTGAGGGTACTAATCTCTTCCTAACCTAAGTAGATTTATTTATAAATGTTTCCGTATTGGCCCCCATAGACTTGAGTCTCACTGTCAGCAGCTGACTTCATTAATGTGGAACTTTTTAAGAAGTAGTGAAATGCTTGTTTGTGTTCTAAAAATAAGGTTTAAGAAGCTGTATTTTTCAACTATTTTTTGTGTATGTGTGCAAGGGCTATTAGCTGTGCTGAGACTTTCCTCTCCTTAATGGGGGGTTAAAAACGAAAAGACCAGTATGATAAGAATGAGTGTGGGAGGGAGAAAAATGAAATCCCAAAAATTGTAGAGTATAAACTCTATCCTTTACTCTCCATTAAGTTGTGTTATGCTCCAATTTGAATGGGGGAGGTATCTCCAAATAATACTTAATTATTAATTTAGCCACCTGTCTTCCTCATAATTTAAGGACCCTTGGTTAGGAGACAATATAGATATTTCTGAACATTTAAAAATCAAAACTATTCATACTGAAAATGGGATTAAAATGGCCAACCTAGAATATGTATCGCCTAAATTTAAGCTATTCAACAGCCTGGGTGAAGTTAGCTTTTCTAATTTGCTATGGTTTCTCTTTCCCATTCTGCACCCCTTACTCCTCTCAGCTCACTTCCTATTCAGAATTCATGCCACGTTTATAATACAGATAACATAATGAAAGTAAAGCCAAAATTCAACCAAAATGTCTTGTATTTAAAAAAAAAAAAAAAAATTGGGCACCTGGGTGGCTCAGTGGGTTAAAGCCTCTGCCTTCAGCTCAGATCCTGATCTCAGGGTCCTGGGATCCAGCATGGCTCTCTGCTCAGTAGGGACCCTGCTTCCTCCTCCTCTCTCTCTCTCTGCCTGCCTGTGATCTCTCTCTCTCTGTCAAATAAATAAAAAAAATCTTTTTTTTTTTTTTGTGGGGTGCCTGGGTGGCTCAGTTGGTTAAGCGACTGCCTTTGGCTCAGGTCATGATCCCGGAGACCTGGGATCTAGTCCCACATCGGGCTCCCTGCTTGGCAGGAAGCCTGCTTCTCCCTCTCTCACTCCCCCTGCTTGTGTTCCCTCTCTGGCTGTGTTTCTCTCTGTCAAATAAATAAAATAAAATAAAAAAATTGTAGTTATTTAAATATGGCCTGCTGTCTTTTACGATATACTCACAAAACCAAACTGTGCAAACTGCTGAAAAATGAATTAAGTCCGCTATGGATGGGGGAGGGGAACTTTTACATAAGACCCCAAGAGAAAGTAAGGGAAAGAGTGGCTTTCTGAACTGAACTCAAGAACATGTTCCCGTTCTTCATTTCCATCTTTTGGGAGATTACAGTAATTTCTTACATATAGTTTAGTAAACTGCCCATTAGAAGTTTCATTTTCTTGCTTCGAGTTTCCCCAATGTGTTTCTTTACTTGGAACAAACAAATCTGAAATGAGATACATTTTACTTTGTAACTTACTTTTATCAGCTTTAAAATTTACGTATTGTTTGTGCTAGGGAAAACTAATATCCTCAAATTGATGTGTAAAACTCTATCTTTGAAGGTATAAGGAAAAAAAAAACATTTGATAGCAGAAAACCAGTCTTTGCAAATATTTTCCTATACAAATACACATAATTAAAAAAATTGGTATTAATTAAACATAAGCACACAAAACAATAATTTGCCAATAATAGCAAAACAGAAGTCTAACTATAGACTTTATTAGCATCTTGCTTAAGGACTTATTTCATTGTAAACATTTTCAGATCTTGGCTAAGCAAAACAAAACAAAGGATAATGTCTTAGCCTATTTATTCATAAAACAGGTTGATTCATGTGTTTGTTTTAAGAGGGTAATCATGACGTATCAAGAGAAAATTTTTCCAGTTAGATAGCCAAGACAATAATCCTGGAAAAGCAGGATTATCTGACCTCAAATTATATCTCAACTTCCTGATATGTCTGCATGTACTTGAGATGGAGCTACCAGGAAAAAGCATTTTCCAACTGAACTAGTACATCTTGTAATGGCTAGTTAGAAAAAGATTTCAAAGAGTTTCAATCTGGTAACTTAACTGTTTCTTGCCCAAAACTCTTTATTCAATATATTAAAACAATATAAACAGTTCAGGGTGGAGGGGGGTGACAATATGCACAAGTAAAGCCATGGAAAGCTATTATACACTTTCTATAAATAGGACTGAATATGCCTCCTTACGGTGACATAAAATGTGATGACTTTCTCTGAAGAAAATTTGTGCCAATTTTGCTTTCAATGAACATTTTAAGAAAATGGCTATGTGCACTTTTTCATTCTATGAAATCTGGTCAAATGCCTCAAACAATTAGGTTTCATTGTAATTCATTTTATTACAATAATGTGTTACAATATGTTATTACTTCATCTTAGAAATTTCATTTCACTTGTTACAAATGAGAATTGATGTGTTTCCATACTTACTGCCTGAACGCCCAGTAGATATATCCTGAGTAGATGGTTTGATTGTTAGACTGGGAAAAGAGTGGACAGATGGATAATTATTTATTATTATTTTACCTCTACTTTCCAAAATCACCTGTTCAGGTACTTTTATTTCTGTATTTAGATTTTTTTAATTAATTAATTTAAAAAGTACCTTAGGTATAGCATATGAATTTTCATACTGACTTTTAATAGCACTTACATTTATACTTTATGAAATTTTAAAATATTTTCTCATTACATCTAAACTTTTTAAAATTATTATTACTTTCTTTTTATATTTGGAATGTATATACCTTCACTGAGACTAGTTATTTTCTAAATTTTTTTGGTTTTGTTATATTTAAATAATTAACCTCATTTCACATTATTAAGAGAATCAACCTTTTATAGCTCTATTTGGTCACTTTGAAAATAATAGTTAAATAAATGAACTTCCTATCATTCAGACTTGAATAACTATGTTAGCTAATATGTTAATCTTTTGAAGATTGCTAAGCTTCAAAATTTCTTTTTCTATTTATTAAATAAATTTATTTTATAAGGCAATATGCAAGAGTTTCAGAATTCCAAAAGACAGACATCAAAACATCAAACAGGGCTTTTAACTAATTAAAAAGAAAGTTATTTTTAAAAGTAAATTAGACATGACTTGTTGATTCTTCAGGTCTACTCTGGTAGATTTTCTCTTTCTTTCAGAATCTCAAAAGTAAAGACGAATCTGTCTTAGGAGAAACATAGAGAAAAGCTCACCCATATAAAATATATATACAATATATTTTTACAAAATCTATGCATAATCTCTTAAATTGTAAAGCAAGACTGAGTCATCTTCAGAATGGGCCTATAACAGCTGGAACATTAAGGAGTCTTTTATGCTGGGCCTGTGACAGAAACAAACATCATAATTCCCGTGACTCCAGAGTAGCTTCCATCCACATAAAATAAACAAGTTTTATTTTTATTTTTTTAATCTCCAGTTAACTTACGAGCTATTGAAGTAAAAATATACTTAGTGATTTGAAGCTGAAATTTTCCTATACATGCTCCACATTTTACATGTGTCTTTGTTGAGATTTTCAATTTATATAACCATTGCTCTTTTTATTGGAGTATTCTGATAGTTCCTTATGTGACAAAAGAAGGGTTGTCACCTTGTCAGCAATGTATTTCACAGCTGCATAACCCAAATCAGTTTGCAGTTTACAGATGGTTACCGTATAACTGCAAATGCCCATAGATTCTCTTTTTAAAAAAACTTTTTTTTTTTTTTTTCTCTACTACTGGCAATAAACAGCCTTCTGGGGAGTTTTTCATTTTTTTTTCTCTCAATAACTTTGATCTTTGTCCTTTAATTTCTTTCTTTCTGAGTCATTTATGCAACTGATAGTGACATATTACTTTACTCTTGCACAATCAATAATAAGGTGGTTTAATACTGTCTCTTCATGTGCAAATTAACATTCAGCAAATTTATCGAGAATGTAGAAGATGGAAAGACTGCCTAAAATACAGAATGACCTTGAATTTTTACATTTGATGTTGTAACAGAATGATTCATTACTATAAAGAAGGTGCATTTATATTTCTTCACTAGATAAAGAAACATATTCTCCGAGTTAATACCCAAGGTGACACAATAGATAATTATCAATTATGACACCCAAGGTTTCCCGTATAGCATGATATTGCTTTAAAATTATGGTGCCATAAGGTACATATGGTTCTGTAATATGTTTTTGCATTTTCATTTAGCTAATCTAATTCTTTTGGTTAAAGTCTCTGTAGTACTCAATTATCTTCCCTAGATACCTCTTTATTTTCTCCTTACTGATTTGATACGACTATTTTGTATTAATAAGGAACCGAGATTATGCTGAGTGAAATAAGCCAAGAAGAGAAAGTCAAGTATCGCATGGTTTCACTTACTTGCGATGCATGAGGGGTAAACTGGAGGACAGTGGGAGAAGGAAAGTAAATGGGAACTAGGGTAATCTAGGGATGGCAACGAAACAACAGAGACTTTGGACACAGAAACAAACTGAGGGACTTGGAGGGAGGGGGGTGGAGGGATGGGAGAGCCTGGTGGTGGGTACTGGGGACACCTAAAGTGTGGAGCACTGAGTGTGGGGAATGGGGAATGAATCTTGGAACAGTGGGAAAAAAAATGTTAGTAACAATAAAAAAAAAAAAATAAGGAACCTGAGTTCATAAATTGCTCTAAGTTTGTAAGGATGTAAAATTTTTAAGTAAATTGTCTAGAGGAAGGGTCTCAGCATGGGAGGAAATCCCAACAAACTTTGAGTGATATGTTCATGGTAGCAAGCACCAACAATTAACAATTAGCAACTAATACTGTAAGTGGTACATTATGCTAACATACAGAATATGGCTAAATTATTCCTGAAAGGAAGGTCTGCCAGGAATTTGTGCATGTGTTAGAACACTTAAGATACCTATAAAAGCAGAACATGTGTGTCTGTGTATGTGTATTTAAATTAACATGAAGACAGAATCTAAACAGTATTCCCTATGTTTACTGGCAGTAGTAAAGCCACAAAATGCACTAAAAAAAAGGATTTCAGTCAACAATAAGTTGATGTGATGCTATAAACAGTTATTTATGACAAAAGCAATTCAGAAGAATCTGTAATCTCAAGGTGAACTCTGCATATCAACTTATATTGCTATAATTTAAAAAAATGGTATATGATATTCCAAGCCTGAATATGCCATTATATAGTAGTTTAAAGAATTGAAGAACATTAATTGCACTGGAGTTTTTTGGTTTGATTTTTCCAAAGTTTTGTCAAAGGTGCCTCTCAAGTTGCTATATCCCATAAGAAGAAAATACGTTGCTTTTTTTCTCCTTAATAATCTACATGGAAGTTTTTGAGGCTGATCTAAAAAAGTTATTGTCAATTTTAAAATATGTACATTAAACTAATTTGTATTATTAAGAATTCAACTTTTATTTTAAGTTATAGTAAACTTTTAAAACTAATGCCAATCATTCATTTCTTAAATTCATTTTTCTCTCACAGAATAGATTAAATGTCGCATCTGAAACCATGTTATAATAGTAGGTGTTGTTGATTATTAGGATTATGAAATAGAACTGATTGTGGTAGAGTTGATTCAGGCATGATTTTAAGGATTTTTGTATTAGAGGAACAAGTTGTAGGTAAACTAATATTGGTAGCGTTATCTCCTATAACTTTAGTAGAATTTCATGAAAATCTCAATGAAATTTAGAATCTACGTATAAGTAGTCAGGACTACAGATAATTTTTACATAACTTTTCATTTGCTTTCTTAGAAATATAATTAATGTTTACTTCTACCATTTTAACTGTTACCATATTTGAGTAAATAAGTTATTCCTATTTTATCAGTGGGAGTTTAATACCTTTATGTTATAATTTTATAATATTTGTAAGTGTTATTACCACTCATTATTAGTAGAGATCAATCATGCTTTAGATTTACTGAAAATTAGTACTAAGAGCAAATGATTGTATATTTATTTATATTGCCAGTATATTTTCAGATATGCATCTAAAACAATAGTAAGTATCTGCCAAAAGTAATAAAAACTACATGTATGATAACTGCAAAGTGTATTATGCAACTTTCAATGAACCCTATTAAGTATGTACACATATAAATGCATTGAATTATATAAACATCAGTCTTTCAAATATACATAGACTACATATGTATATATAAATAATGCAGTATTTTTGATGTTCTAGAATATAAAAGCTCTTAGGAAAATCTTTTGGATTTCATAATGCCGAAAGCCTGAGTAGGGAAGCCAAAGTTGATGTAGTCTTTGTCTCTCAAAACAATACAAACCAATGCAACTACATAAATTTTCCATGATTTTATAATCATTTTAATAGCTACATTTTATTTATAAATACTTCAAATTTTCAAGACTTTGAATCTTGTATATCTGACCTTCCCAAAAGCAAGTCCTGCTGCTGCCTTTCTTAGTCACTACTCATGTGATCTTAGCTTTAGAAATTTAAAAATGGGGCGCCTGGGTGGATCAGTTGGTTGAGCGACTGCCTTCGGCTCAGGTCATGATCCCGGAGACCCAGGGTCGAGTCCCACATTGAGCTCCCTGCTCGGCGGGGGGCCTGCTTCTCCCTCTCTCACTCCCTCTGCTTGTGTTCCCTCTCTGGCTGTGTTTCACTCTGTCAAATAAATAAAATCTTTAAAAAAAAAAAAAAAAAAAAAGAAATTTAAAAATGAGTATGTAATGGTTTGAAGAGTAAAATATGATTGCTAGTTATTTAATAGGAAATTTAACTTCTTTAAGTGAAAATTAAAAATACTAAAAGTTGAAGATTAGCTGTATGTTAAAATATACAATAAAGTTAATTCATATGTATCACTGACTCCATGAAATTAGAATATTTAAGACATTATTCTAAACTCAGCCAAATTCATTAACTGAAGACATTACATAGAGCTGAATTGTTCAGACAACTTAGGTTATTAACTTTATTGGAATTATTAAAAGAGTCAATCAAAGGTTCAATTTAAACGTGCTTTCATATGAATAAGACTCTTCAACAAAATCATCCATACTTTTTTTAAAAAAATATAGCTTTATGTTTGATGGTGGAACAAAAGAAGAGACATGTAAAGAAAAATAATATCTATCCTGACAGTCAAGATTATGTTAATATTGGACTAACCAGTGGAAAATATTTACTGAGCAAAACCTTTAAATTCTTTTTTTTAAAAAAGATTTTATGGGGCGCCTGGGTGGCTCAGTTGGTTAAGCGACTGCCTTCGGCTCAGGTCATGATTCCGGAGACCTGGGATCGAGCCCCACATCAGGCTCCCTGCTCGGCGGGAAGCCTGCTTCTCCCTCTCTTACTCCCCCTACTTGTGTTCCCTCTCTGGCTGTGTTTCCCTCTGTCAAATAAATAAAATCTTAAAAAAAAAAAAAAAAACTTAAAAAAAAAAAAAAAGATCTAAGAAACTCCCCTTCATGATTCCAGCAAGAGAAGGGAAAAATTGAGTCATGTGGAATATGCTCATGGAAAAAAACTCATTTTGGAATATGTCCAGAACTTTTTGTTCTCTGCCTGCAGTCAAAGTAACTTATTTTCCCTTAGTTTAACAGGGAAATAACCAATTTTAGCCCTTCTCCTCAACAAGAGTTTGGGGGTAAGCTGAGACCTGCTTGTGAATTTCACAGGTTAGAGACATAGGCCTACTAAAGGCTGAGATCTACTTATAGGATTGTAGAAGGCTTCCCCTTTCCCCATACCTCACCTGCTCAAACAGGATTCCTTAGAATAATAGAGAATTACATCTAAAAGAACTACAAGGCACAGACTCTAAGAAGGGAGATTATAACTATAGTAGGTTTAAATTTCTAGATTCTGGCATGCTTGGAATGTATAGTTCTCAAATAGGGAAAACTGGACTCAAGATTTGTCTAAAAGGCATAGTGAAATCAGAGGAGTTTCAAAAGTTCGGAAGCTTAAAATGCATTCATCACAAATTTCAAAAACAGATTAATATTTTTTCTTTTATTTTCTAAAATTTTACTTATTTTGAATTCAAGTATAATTACCATATAATACTGTATTAGACTCAGTTGTACAATATATTCAACAATTCTACAGACTATTCAGTGCTCATTACGAGTATACTCTTAATCCCCTTCACCTATTTTGCTTATTTCAGTATTTTTTATTTTTATTAAAATTTATGGGTTTTAAATTGACATCTCTCTTACTGTAGTTATCCACTGAACTGATCTTGTGAGAATTGTTTTTATGCTTAATGGTTATATGTGTCTCTAAGTAATATAACAAATTTGCTCTTTTTAAACTGAAAAACTGTAACCGCAAGGCTTACGCCATCTCACTTCCGTAAACCTTGCTTCAGCATGTGCTCACCCCACCCCCTCCCATCCCCAGAATCTACCAGGATGTGGTCCCGGTACAACCCGAACACAGCCAAACCTAGGGTTAGGGTACCAATCAAAACCTGCTGAGTGTCCTGAATCGAAGTGTCAGCCAATCGTGTCCTTGAAACTCTGGAAAGCCCCTGCTCCTTATCAACCTTTCCCCCTTTCCCGATGGGTGTTGCAAGAGGAAGTGCTCCCTTGTGGCTTCGGTGAAAAAGCGCGGGGACCAGTCAAGGGTCCAGATGCATTCAAAATAAAATGTCAACCAATAAGAGTCCGAACACCAGGAAAAACCCCGAACTTGTTTAGCCTGCCTATAAAAAGCTGTAAAATTTGCTGTTTGGGGCCTCTGAGCGTGACCGGTAAGGTTCCCTCGGAGGCCCAGGTTCGAACCTGACAATAAACGACCCTTGCCGCTTGGCTTTGACTTTGGTCTCCGGTGGTCTTCTTTGGGGGTCTTGTGACTCTGGGCATTTCAAAACTGATAATTGATACGGTCTTATTGCAAATAGCATTTTGGCTGCTGTTTCTTTTGCCGCACAGTATACTTACAAGATTCATCTTTGTTTTTGCATGCATTTACATTTCTTTAATCTTCATCCTTGTCTGGAGTGTCTATGAATATAAAAATATTATTTTTCAATGGTACTCTTAGTGGATGTAACTTTTTTTTTCTTACTGAAGCTACTACAATTTGCTATGAGCATTCTTATACATTTAAAACATTCTCACAAGTGATAAAATCATGCAGGTAAATGAAACCAAGGCTCACTCAGAGATCTTTAAAGTTCAAATCTTGCTTATTGGATACATTTTAACATTTTAGAACTGCTTTTGTGTGAATTTAGCAAAGAATTGCTCAAGGGAGAATATGGCTTCTGGGCAAAAAGCTTTGGAAGATAGTTCAATGATAAACCTACTTAGAAGTCAGAGTAAACTGATTTAAACTTCTGAATCCTTTTTTACTTCAGCACTTCCCCTGGGGCAGTTGGATCTAAAATAGCTGTAATTGCTAATTGCCAACCAATTTGTGGAGCTCTTAACAACTCATGTTAAAACTGACTTTTTTTTCAGGATCAGTTTTCTCTAGACACAAGGTATACAGGGACGGAGCACTGAGCACAAAGGCCAGGAAGTAGAGAACATTGTAGAGGGGAGGAGACATACAATGAATGTGAGAGAACACATATTTCTGAGAAAAATAGAGTGTGCTCACAGTTTTGACTGTCAGAGGATGTGTAGAGGGGAACTAAGTAAGCATGATGTCACAAGAGTTATTTTAACAAGTTCTAAAGTTGCTCAAACAGGCTGTTTTGGTTATTTCACAGTTTCCTCACTGTTTTCTGATTTTTACCACATCAGAAATTTTTAGATTTCTTGGCAGTGAAATAGGGTTATGTCCATCACAAACCAATTCTCTTTAAAAGTTGAATAGGTATCCTTGAGCCGTGGACTTTGTATTGCTCTTTTCTTGCTCCTTTTATTTACATTACCTGTTTTCATACTAACTGGTCATTTTCAATCCAGCAGCTATTTTCCTCAAATGGCACAAAAAAGCTCACTGAAATTAGCTCCCCATCCCATTATTTTCCTAATTCTGAATCCTATAATATCTTGAGAAGCGTGAAAAATAAAATTAGGACCATTATGCCTTATATCTCTAATAGCCACCTGGATTCTGTACACTCACTTGCTAGACCCTAAAAAGTGGAAAAACACTAGCAGCCCTCCTATAACCACCCTGTAATCACACAGCCCCTCTCCGCGCCTTCAGATCTGAGAACCAGAGATAAGGGCCATTTGGCTCCAGGAATGTGGCTACATGACCACTCCCGGAGCCCCCTACCCAGCCATTTGGCCCCAGGAATGTGGCTATGTTGAAAGACTCACCCTCCCCCCTTTCATGCTGAGTGTTGCAAGAGGGAGCGCCCCTCTGTGGTTTCAGTGAATAAGGGCGGGAACCAATCAGATCATGCTGGTGTTCAAATTTGAATGTTAGCCAATAAGAGTCCAAGTACCGTGAAAAGTTCCAAACTTGTTTGTGCCGGTCTATAAAAAGCTGTAAAATCTGCTGCACGAGGCCTCTTAGCGTCACCGGTCACAAATGCACGGAGGTCCCAGTTCTAACTCGCAATAAACGGCTCTTGCTGTTTGACTTTGACTCTAGACTCCGGTGGTCATCTTCAGGGGGATCTTGGAATTTGGGCATTTCAATCTATGTGATATATTTACTTCTTATCTGCATTGAAAAATGTCTTTTTTTAAAAAAACTGGTGTAATTTCCCCATTATCTTTCATGTAGTTATAATTAACTATGTATTTTGCTAAGATATTTAGATTTTAGTGCGCCTGGGTGGCTCAGTGGGTTAAAGCCTCTGCCTTCGTCTCAGGTCATGGTCTCAAGGTCCTGGGATCGAGGCCCACATCAGGCTCTCTGCTCCGTGGGGAGCCTGCTTCCTTCTCTCTCTCTGCCTGCCTTTCTGCCTACTAGGGATCTCTCTCTGTCAAATAAATAAATGAAATCTTTTAAAAAAAAAGATATTTAGATTTTAGGATTTTAGTTTCTATTTTAAATTTAAGCCAATTTTAAGGGAAGGAGAATCATGCAAGCCACTAAATTTAAAATGTGCAATATTTGTGACTATGAACTAATGCTTTTATAATAATCATTGTTCAAATGTGTTTCTATAATTTTAGTTAATAAGAATATTCCCCTTGATAACTCTACATAATTTTGCATAGTTTCTACAGTTTTTGTCACTTGCTTACAAAAGTGGCATGCTTATAAAATGCATAAAAAATAAAATTTGAAAATGCCAACTTTATAATTGATTGTTAATGAGAGAGTAGTAATTCAGCTACTGCAGTGATGTCATTTTGTCATGCCTAGAAATTAATTTATCAAACAAAATCATTATAAACCAGACTGTCAGTTGCCATTAAAATTCTATATTATTCAAATAGCAATGGATTTATTAATTGAACACAATGTACCTTGATGAAAAGTGCTGTGTTTAAAATAAACAAAACTGCTTGGCTTTGAGCATCTAGAATGTCAATTTCTACTCATAGGATTGCAATAAATTTAAACTAGTAGTGGTAAAACATGCTAAGGATTTATACACTAACAATTTAATACATTGAAAACAGAAGTGTAAATGGCATCTTAATGAGTGTAAAAATCATTTTTGATTTATGAATAGTCTTTATATGTGTGAAATAGATATTATATTCTGCTTTCATCACCCTTTCATTAACTTATTTAAATATATATATTATTTCATGTAACATTAAAATATCATAAAACATATCTAAAATATAAAAATGGCATAGAAAGTATTTTCAATGTTTCCGTTTTCTGTTTACTAATTTTAAAATCCGAAGAGGTAGCTGAGTGTGAATAGTCACAGTTACATATTTCAATTATTCAATATAATGTCAAAAAGAACTCATTCATCATACAATATTTCTCAGTAAAATATTAGTTGACAGATAAATTTCTAAAGTAATAGGTAAATGCTTGCTCATTACTACTAGAGCATATGTGAAATAAAATTAAAGATACACATTTTAATTACTACAATTGCAAAATGTTTTATCTTTCTAAAATTCTTTAAAAGCTCTCACACTACTACATCTCTAGTGTAGTCTTCTACTGTTTTTGCAGTTTCCATTGGTCAAATTTTCTTTTTACCTGCCCAGAATTTCATGACCTATGTGTAACTATGGCATATATATTAAAAATTACTTTCTCAATTATTTTGATAGAAGTCACCTTTTGGACGTTTTATTTTGGACATTTTATTTTGAACAAATAGTATATGCTGGTCACCTGCTAACTAGTCTAGAGTACAGAGCCTCCTTAATCTACTTGATAAACATTTACAGTTATCTCAGGCACTTCTGCTGGGCTTCAAATATTACCACTCTAAAACAAACAAAAGGAACATGAATATATCTTATATCATGAAAAGTAATCTTTCATAAAACAGGTTACCTTTTTCATGTTGATGAATTGAGTAGAGTTTATGTGAAATGTTTCCCTTGTTCATAAAGGGGAAAACAAATACAGTGCATAAGAAAGGTAAATTGAAGTGATTGCAAGCCTGGCCTATGGATCCACATTGCCTCGGCATAGAGCCTGATTGCACCACTTGCTTGTGAACTTTGTTATGAACTTTATTTTGTCTCATCTCTTCACTTATAGAATAGGAATAATTCCCTTCTAAGAGATTATTTTCAGGATTTAATGTACTAGCATATGTAAATTATAAAATGTATGCCTTGCATAGAATAAGTACTGCCTACTTATTAAACCTTATCCTCATGAAAGGAGTATCCAAATTTTCTTGTAAATCTTTCTTCATTATTGGTCATCATACATGTTCCGCTTCATTTGCTAAACATTATTTTACTTGATTTAATCTGGATCTTATATTTAGCTCACTTAATTTTGCTATATTATATGAATGTTAGCAAATTGACTTAAATCTTAAAATGGAATAATTTGAATTTAAATAAATAAGAGATTTTCCCCTAACAAAATAGTACCACTTATTTTCATTAAAAACCTGTATGGGGCGCCTGGGTGGCTCAGTTGGTTAAGCGACTGCCTTCGGCTCAGGTCATGATCCCGGAGACCCGAGATCGAGCCTCACATCGGGCTCCCTGCTCGGCAGGAAGCCTGCTTCTCCCTCTCTCACTCCCCCTGCTTGTGTTCCCTCTCTGGCTGTGTTTCTCTCTGTCAAATAAATAAATAAAATCTTTAAAAAAAAATAAATAAAAACCTGTGTGATTTAATAAAAATAAATGTATATATATATACATCAATCATTTCATCACTTCTTTTCAAAGTTGTGATAACAAAATTACACACAGCATTTTTAATTATAAATTAGTAGTGATATAGAATAACATTTTCCCATACTCATTCAGCTCTCAATTATTCATAAAATTGAAGGACAGTAGAGGGTAAAATACATTCTGAAAAGATGAACAAAATTAACATTAATACAGGATTATACTCTTTCTGTTAATATCACAACAAAATTTATTTTAGTAAATTATATATGCATGCATGTGCACTTGTGTGTTTTATGGTATACCCACTGAGGTAACTGCTTTGTTTGTTGTGTTTTATAATCTAAATTAAATTATATTAAGTACTAGATAATCTCATTTTATTTTTTTAAAATTTTATTTATTTATTTGCCAAAGAGAAAGAAAGAGAGAGAGAGAGGAGGAGGCTCCCTGCTGAGGAATGAGCCCAAATGTGGCTTTCGACCCCAAGGCCCCTGAGATGATGACCTAAGCCTAAGGCAGATGCTTAACCATCTGAGCCACCCAGGCATTCCTGATCACCTCATTTTAAAGAATCTTTCTGGAAACAATAGTTGTTATGTTTTATCAAAGTGAATTTCAAAGATATCATATAATCCTTACTATGCTTTGACAGATATTTAGTTTGAGATTCATTCACAAAGAGGACTTAAAACCAAAACACAATTATAAAATTAACATGTTACCCATATATTACATTACTGTGATGTTACAGACTGATTCAAGAATCTAGAGTCTATCTAGTCATACTAGACTTGGGTTTAATTTTAATTCTTTCACTTCTAATCTGTTTTACTTGGGTATTCTGAACCATAATTTTTTCCACTTAACACAGTAATAGTAACTATCTGTAGACGATTATCTGAACAATAATTAATATAATATACTAGAAAAATTTGCAGTACAAGTCTTTAAGTATATGAGGGTGTCAATTAGTAGTAACCATTGCTAACCCAAATGTTTTGCTATACCAAATGTAACAAAATAATATACAAAATACCACACCAGACGCACATTTTATGCAACGCTATTAATTAGTTTGATATATCTGTTCTTATAATTGTATATATTCAGTCAGTACTGGCTGCTATGCATATTTTTGCCACCACAACCTTATTTTTCTGTGCTTTTTTATTCATATTTCAAAAATATTTATAGAATACTTTTTGTTCTTCATAGTGTAACAGTGACCTTGATTTCTCTTAGAAAATCAAATTCATGAGACAAAATGCATTTCATCTAATATCACGGCTGCCTATCTTTGAAAAGGACAGTAGACCGGCAGCATACATGCATTGTACTGACATGGTAGAGATCTTGTGATTCCCAAGGGTTCTTAATCCCAAAATAGGAATCTTAGTCATACCACATTATGTTTGCATGGTCACAGAAATGAGCTGAGTCGTCAAAAAAAAAAAAAAAAGTTATCAGATCAGGAAAACTTCCTACTACAAATAATTTTGCTATATAGTCCCATGAAGTGTTGTAATATCAGAATTATGTGACAATCACTTATTCTTTACAACAGCATAAATGTGTCAAATAGAGGTCATACATTAATTATAGGCTACTCAAGAATTATGGGTTATTTATCAATGACAGATTCAAACAATCTTTACAAATAGTCAAGATACTTGGTTCAGCACATGGAAACTTCAGCAGAACTCTCATTTTTCCTAATTTAGTGTATGCTCATATATATATATGTAGCTCATATATATATATGTATATATATACATATATATATATATATATTCAACAAATAATGTTAGTAAGGGAAGTGATAAGAGTGGTATGGAGGTGTATAGAACAAACTATGGAAAGTGTCTTGAATTAGGAATAGGATTTATTTGGAAGTAGATGAGAAATATAAATGTTCCGAAAATCATGTGTTTATTCTCATAGTGACATAAGAGGTCTGCCCAATCCTGTCCTCTCTGTTTTTCTTTACAAGTGATCAATAAGGTTAAATAAGTTATGGAAAAAAGTACCAATGAGATATCATGGACGATTTTAAAATGTGGGATAGAGATAACAAAATCTAAAAATGTAACCAATATTTAGAAAAGGAGAAAATCACCCCTTTTAGAAATGAGAAATAAAGACAGAGCAAGAAGAAACTAATACCATGATGGCACTTGGGTAATTGACCACAACATAGTTTATCAAGCCTTAAAGCTGAAGTTTTAATATTGAGATGCATTTACAAAACATATCTTCATGATTTGCAGAGGAAGAAAATGGAAGTAAACCAACCAATCTGCATAAATATAGGAATATAAAACATGGTCTCAAAGCTTTAAACCACATGCCTCAGAAAGCAGAAAAGAATGTATAATCTGACTATTTTAGGGAATGGAGAAAAATCACTCAAGAGAAATAAATAGCTCTATCATGGGTCATGTACAGAAAAGCAACAATAGTTTAACATAAAAGGTGCTTTAAGACCCATTAGATCTAAATCTAATATGTAAACTTGAATGTATTTCACCTACATAATGATGTCAGGGTCCATCCATATTGTCACAAATGGCAAAGTTTCATTTTTTCTCATGGCAGAATATATTATATTCATATATATGTGCATATATATACTACATATGCATGTATATACATATACATACACTATATTTTTGTAATATATATATCTCTAGGTATATATGTGTACATATGCTGTATCATACACACACACACACACACACACACATACTACATCTTCTTTATCCAGTCATATGTTGATGGAAATTTGTTTTTTTTTCCTACAGTTTGGCTATTATCAAGAATGTTGCAATGAACATGGCAATGCAGATGTCTCTTCAATATCCTATTTTCATTTCATTTGGATATGTACCCAGAAGAGAAATTCTGGATCATATGGTAGATCTTTTTTAATTTTTTGAGGAAGGTGCATACTGTTTTCCACAGTAGCTGTACCAGTGGTGAACAAAGGTTTCTCTTTTTTCACATCCTTGTCAATGCTTGCCATCTCTTGTCTTTTTGATGATAGCCATTCTAACAGGTGTGAGTTGATATGTCATTGTGATTTTGATTTACATTTCTCTGATGATTATTGATGCTGAGCACTTTTTCAAGTACCTGTTGACCATTCAGGTATCTTCTCTGGAAGAATATCTATTCAGGTTCTTTGCCTATTTTTTAATTGAATCATTCTTTTTGTTGTTGTTGTTGTTATTGAGTTGTGTAAGTCCCTTATTACTTCTATGTAGAATCTTAAAAAAACCAAACTCATAAAAAAAGAGAACAGGGGCGCCTGGTTGGCTCAGTTGGTTAAGTGCCTGCCTTTGACTCAGTTAGTTAAGTGCCTTTCTTTGGCTCCTAGCATCCTGAGATCCAACAGTGGCTGGCTCCCTGTTGAGCAGGAGTCTACTTCTCCCTCCCCCTTCGCTCATCCCCTTCTATCATGCTTTCATGTGCATACTCTTTAATAAATAAAATCTAAAACAAAACCAAGAAGAAAAGAAAACATATTTGTGGTTGACAGAGGACAGGGTGGGTGGGAGAAACCACAGTGAGGGTGGTTAAAGGATACAAATTTCCAGTTGTAAGATGAATGAGTTCTGGGGAGGTAATGCACATAGCATGGTGACTATAGCTAACAATACTATTGTATTTTTGGAAGTTGCTGAGAGTAGATTTTAAAAGTTCTCACTGTACACACATACAAAATTATAACTAATTGTAGCTATGTGAGGTAATGGATGTGTTAACTAATCTTCTTAAGTAATTATTTACAATATATACAAACACAAAATCACTACATTGCATATCTTAAAGTTATATGTCAATTATATCTTAATAAAGCCAGAGAAATAAAAGTAAATAAATAAATAAATGTAAATCTACACATGGTTCATTTCTTTTGCCTCAAGGTGGAAATTAAGTTGTTTTATTAAAACATTATCTTTTCATGGGACTTCCATATATCTCATTATTTTTGGAACATGATTAAAGATTATTTCTGTGCACTTTTTCCTTTCACAATTTGGAGAGATTGTGCCATTAAATTTTAGCTTATAAAAAAATAAGCAAGCTACTTATTAACTATATGGCACACATTTTTCAGTGTCTCAATTATTTAATACTTAATATAATGAAACACTTTAGGAAATTCCATAATAGATTTGCCTCCTATATACTTAACTGCAATACTTAAATGTGTCACCCTGGTTGCTAGTATTCAATGATATCAAATTTTAAGACCCAAGAAAACTGTGTATTAAATATTATTATTTCAATGGTCCATGCCTCAAGCAATTTAAAGTAATGATAACTTTTCTTTCAAAAGTATAATTTCTCTGAACTTTCAATTCTCAGCTTAAATTAGTTTCTGCAATTTTTTTTTCTTTCTCCTCTGAGAAATCCACAATACTTCTACTTTCTGTGCTAACATTACAATATATTTCCCAACCAGGTTATCTTTCCTTTTCTGGTATAAAAATTAGAAATCTTCTATTTCCCTGGAAAAAATATACTAATGTCAAGAAGGCTAAGGAATAGCCTGTAATATTTTCTAGCTCCTTGTTTTTCTCATTAAAGTGAGTCACAGTCGATTTTTTGCTTGTTGACTACAGTCAGCTTTTAAGTCTCAACCCTTCCTCTTTCTTACTGTTCCAAATCTGAGCGAGCACATGAAGAAGACTGGTGTTCCCTCCTATGATGTGAGTGGAGAATTCAAACCATCAAAAACCTGCATATACATAGGAACTATCAACCTGGCACTAACACCTAAGGACAATAAAATACCCAAACCAGTCCCATTTTCTTGTTCTTTCATACTATTTTCAGACCAATGTGGGGGGCATCCCCTTTTCCTAGAATGTTTCATTGTGTAAATAATAAAACACCTTGTAGGTGTATGTGTGACCTCATCATTATTCTTATCTGAACCAACTTTGAGGTAGGAGCTTCAGGGTCACCATAGGGTGGCTTCAGTGCTAAAGTCCTCTTTCCTAAGTTAGTAACCATCTTGATAGAGAAGAACAGCTCTGAATTTTAGGGGAAGGAATTTTTAAGGGGAAGGAATGAAAACAGGCATGAATAAGTGAGAGAAAAACAAAGAGAGATTCATGGTATACTAGATTCTGATAGGTAGTCTGGAAGGGGGAATTCTTGGGATCTTGGGTATTTATAAGTATGTAAAAATTAAAAATATATCTTGCTTAGAGGTAGAATCAGTTAATGCCAAATCAACAGCAGGGTTTGCAGATGGTTGCTTAAAGGTAGGTAGCCAGCACTCAAACTAGAAAGCAACTACCAAGGGGCTTGGTGGTGAGAACTGCACTTTAGCTGAAGGAGGAAAAACAAACTTTCTCAGTGGGCACACATAAGGGATGTGTCCTCATGGCACCATAGGAGCTACATAATAATCATGATAGATTATGGATTTTTATAGATTTTGGACCATACACAATGGGCTGGCAATACTGTTTGGAAAATGGATCTTAGATGATTGAAAGATAAAGGAAATCCTACTCCAGGACAGTATATTGTAGAGAATTTTATAAACTTTGGGGGTAGGAGTGAATAAAGTTAGGATATACACATGCACACCAAAAGAACAGCCATCCAAATTCTGAAGATAATGGGTCAACAAGATGTCCCTATTTGTTCTTTGACTGTGGCCACCTAGGTGCATGGGATGAGTAGCCATCACCATGGAGACATTCAAATGATGCAACAAAAATCAGGAAAAAACCAAAACCAAAACCAAAACAATAAAAAATACCCCATTATCTCTGTCAGAAGTTTAAATTATAACTAATATATATATATTTTTTTCTATAGCCAACAAGAAAATTAGAGAATAAAGGCAGCCATGAGTGTCTGCCAGGACAGTCTGAGCAACCTCATAGCTTGTTTGTAGGTAACATGGGCCTATTAGCTGTGTTTCCATGTGTTTATGGGTGTATCTTAACTGGGATAGATACTCATTCTGGTTTTGTATATGTATATCCAGCAAATGAAGTAAACATCTTTAACACAAACAGAAATCTAGAGCAGAAATCATTTTATGTTGAATCTCCTACTTTTATAACATATGATCAATAAATCCATTTATGATGCAGGTATATTTCACCAATGGACTAAGGAGCATCATTTACCATGTATTTATATACCTTACCACTGCACAGTGGTGATATTTGGTAGTGCACTGATTGAATATTGAAATGGGCAAACTCCACATACTGATTTGAGGGGGGGGAGTGCTGATAAAAAAATGAAGAGATATCTTGTTTTGTATGTTTGACTGAATGTGTGGTAAAACATAATGGTGACCAGCTTTGGATGAATTGTTAAGATATTATAAGGAAAGTAGAGCAAAAATGTGGGGAATGACACAGAAACTTCGTAAATGTATTCCCTACATCTAATTTTTCTTGTATTGTGCCTGATCCTATGGTGACAGGACTTGGATTACATTTATGATTTAGAGAGAAAAAAATCAATTGATCCCCTGATACTATGACTATATCTTCAAATAATATCTTGAATTCCTGAGGGAATGATAGGATGGGTGGTTTCTTTTTCTTAGCTCAGCTGTATATACTGAGTTACAAATGTCTGCTTCTGTCCCTCTATCCTGACCAGTGAATGATTATAATATAATCTTATATTTATCCAATTATGACTGGCAGTGAGTGAGTGGTAGCACGGGGCAGTCTCACACTGCTGTTGGGTCAATGGGTAAATCTTCTGACTGAACCTGATGGTCTTGACCTTGGGTGGGGGGTCTGGATTAAAATTATTGACAGAGACATCGGGGTGGCTCAGTGGTTAACCATCTGGCTCAGGTCATGATCCTGGGGTTCTGGGATTGAGCCCCATCTAGGGCTCCCTGCTCAGCAGAAAGCCTGCTTCTCCCACTTCCTCTGCTGCTTCCTCTGCTTGTACTCTCTCAGTCTCTCTGCTAATAAATAGATCTTTGAAAAAAAATTAAAAATAAAAAATTATTGACACATGGAAAGGAGAAGTAATTGCTGGTGGGAAGGGAGTTAGTAAATTAATAATGCAAAAATGAAAATCTAACATGCATTAGTAACTCATGAGAAGTTGAACAAAAGAATAATATTAATCTTAGTTATATATTGCAGATACCCTTTTATAAAATAAAATGTGACAACTATGGCCTCCTCAATACAAACGAAGGACTTTGTTCAACAGTATGATTGGTGGTTAAAAAACATTGGTCAACACTCTAAAATAACCATAAGTGAAATTAATGTAGGTCTAGGATTCTTAGAACAAGTTGAAATTGCCTTTTAATAAAAAGAACAATACTTATTAGCCTATACGGACCACTTAGAAGATATGTTATTTTGGGAGGAAGGGAAAAAAATGATGAGTACCTTGGACAATGTAATATATAGTACGTCATTAAAAACACATACAACAAACTCAACAGCTATTTAGACAGGAAACTAGGAAACAATTAGGGGAAAGATAACACACATTGGTCTAAAAGAGTCTGTTAAGCATGCTTCTCAGAAGCAAGCAAAGGTGTCCTGAAGACCAAAAGGACCTGGGAATTTGGCAGAGTAAGCACGATAAACTTGTGGGTGAATAATGATCCCATAGTTTGATGGAATTCACAAAGTTATAATGTAATTATCACAGGTGCCTTCTAAATACCAAGGTCCAATATGTAAACAAAAAAAATCACAAATGCATCCAATAGTGCTATTATAAGGAATTGGTGATATATTAAAAGTATACCAATAGAAGGAAGGCAAAAATGAGTCATTGGGAACACTTATTAGTATAGTTTTGTAGTGTAAAGCATTGTTGAGATGGGACAATAATGGTTCTCTAATCCTTGGAACCTGTGAATATGTTATCTTACATGGAAAAAAAAAGATATTTGGCATATATGAATTGGAGTACACACTTTGAGAGGGTGACATTATCCTGGATTATCTGGGTAGAACCAATCTAAGTACCTAAATCTATAAAAGCAGAAAACTATTTCTGAATGAATCAGGGAGAGATAAGACTGAAGAAAGGAGGAATATGAAGCAAGAGAGGGACACAACCTGCCACTGCTGACACTCAAGCTGGAAGGAGAAGACAAGGAACCAAGAAATATGGGTGACTTCAAGGAATGGGAATGGCCATCAGCTAATGGTCCGGGGGGGGGGGGCAAAATAAAACAAAACAAAACAGAAAACACAAGATCTCGGTCCTATAACAATAAGGAGCTGAATTCTACCAATAAATCAAATGAGCAAAGAAAAGGACTATTATGTAAAGCCTCCCAACAACTCAGTAGTAGCTCAGGGAGATTTCTGTCAGACTTCTAAATGACAGAATTTAAGATAGTAAGTTTATATTGTTTTAAGCTACTAAGTGTGTGGTAATTTTTACTCATAAGTATAAAACAAATACAAGATCTGGCTACATTCACAAGAGATTTGTAATTCAGAATTAACTGAGGCTTTGCCCTTGGCATAAATCAAGAGGTAGCATTTGCTATACAAACAGTCCACTTTTGTTGAGACCGTCAAGAAAATATAATAGTAATTTTAACTTAGCAAGTTTGTACTGACCACAGTCTACCTCAAAATATATCTCTATTGGGAATAATGCTTATACAGCTGCTATGGTTTATTTGGCAGACTTTAACAAAACCTTCAATAATACTGATATCAATGATCAAATGTCCTGGGAGACTGCATTTAAAATCTCTCAAGATATTCTTCTGATGGAAGATAATTAGAGTAACTAGATTTTGTTAATAATCTTACTTCTTACATTGATTCAATTTATTGATTCATTTTATAAAGTTGAACTTTTGTAGTGGAAGAAGACAAAAGGTTGTCAAGCTTTGCTGGATTAGGAATAAATGTGTGCTGGATTATATGATAAACTCCCATATTTCTAAAAGCCATACCTAAACCATATTAAACTATGTAACCAGTATTTTTAAATTATAAATAATGTAAAAGATCTAGAAAAGAAAATGATACTGAGTGATTTAGAAATTGATTTAGAAAATTAGAAATTTTTTTAAGGCACAGTTAATTTATAGATAAACTGGGACAGGTATTTTATTCAGGAATACTTGGAAGTCCAGTACTGATTCATGACCAAGCTAAAACCAAGCTTACATAGATAGTAATTTCTTGTGTGTCATTCAAACTCTGAAACTCCCTGGTCCCCATGGCCAGCTTGCTTACATAGTTTAGGAACCTGTAGTTTGATATCTTATACCTGTGTTAATTGGTTACACAGTCCGGCATGGCTGCATGACCACTGAAGCATAAAAGGAACCACTGCAGATCATAACTGAATTCTTATGAAACCAGATTCTTCCTGGTGATCTATAAGCAAAACACATTTTGCGGGACTTAGAAAGAATTTAACGTGTGAACCTTAACCTGGAAATCTCCTGGGACTCTGGTCTGTGCCTGCGTTTTCTTTCTGCTACTGTCCCATATCTTTCACCTTTATTAAATCTATACAAAAATATGCTCAGGGGAGTCCTGAGTCCTTTCAATTATGCAATCCTGTGAAATCAGTGTAGATCCAAGGGGGGGGAGAAAATCAGTACATTTAACAAAAGATGTCCAACACTTTTATGGGGAAAATACAAAAGTTTATAGAAGAATAGTTAAATACAACATACATGCATAGAGTAATCCTATAACATAAATATTTCAATACTACTCAAGTTGTGTAGTCACTGCAATTGCAGTCAAAATCCCAATAGTCGGTGGGGGGAGGGATAGGGTGGCTGGGTTATGGAAAAATAGAAAAATTAATAAAAATAAATTTTAAAAAAATCCCAATAATCAACTCTTAAAAGAATTCAGAAAAGCACCAGGAATTGTTCACTTCCTTTTTTCAGCTCAGTATACCCATCCATCAGCAATCATAAGTATTAGCCCCTGAAAGCATACAGTTGTATCCTTTTCTGAAGAATTGCCCTGTCCTACAGGGGTGGTGCTCTGTGAGGAAGGTTGCCTTTCTTCAAAGATTAATGCACGATTTTAGCTCCAGTAGTTTACTAACCCATGAGCTTTGCTCTTTATTTTTAAATAAATCCTCCCAGAGATTATGAGTTATTTGGGCAATTATTTAATTTTATGTGACTTAGGTTTTTCTGTTCCCTTTTATTACTATTTTAATAGAACAGTGGAAAATAATTACCCATTGACACATTGATACCAGTCCAATACAGATAGAAGTCACTTGAGTTATCTCCTTCCCAGGCACACATGGTTCTAATAAATTAGTGATGGACATTCATAATTTATAGTCATTTATATGCCAATTAATGAACCTATTCAAACATACAAATATTTATTGGCCTATTTTAGTAAATACATATATACTGAAAGGGGGCATGTTGAAGAATTTAGAAAAAAATTTTAGGAAAAATATACAAAGGTATAAAAGATATGGGCTTTTATGGGCTATATAAAAGATACAATGTAATGAGCCAAATAGGTGGTTTCTAAATGAGGAGACAATATTTGGAATCACTTTTTATAGAAAATGACTTGTAGCCTAAGATTTTTAGATTTGAATTTGCAATGATTAGGCGCAAAAAGCATATCAGTACAGTAACTCCCCACATCATGTCGGCATTTTATCATCTCACACTACCACAAAAACAGGGGTTTGTACAGTGAGATATTTTGAGAAAGAGACCACATTCACATAACTTTTATTATAGTATGTCATTATAATTTTTCTATTTTATTATTTATTATTAATCTCTTAGGGTGCCTAATTTATAAATTAAACTTTATCATACAACGTACTTATAGAAAACAGAGTATATACTATACCCCCATAAGAGTATATACTATGTATTTTCAAGCATCCACTGGGGGTTTTGGAATACATCCCCCATGTACAAAAGGGGACTACTGTATAGGAATTTAAAAAGATATAGTGAATATTTAGAGAATAGGTATAATTCAGTTTGATGTGTAGTTGCAGAAAGAAGTTTGAAAGAGTTAACAGGTCAAACCTTGAAAAATTAATTATTCCTAAAGTATTTGGAATTTTTTTGTAGATAATGAAAAACCATTGAAAATATTGAGTAGGATATTGCTATGCCAAATTGCTGATAGTTGCCATGGACAAGACACTCCCCTAAGCATTTTAATATAATATTTATTTAAACATCATGAAAACAGTATGAAAAAGGTTAGACATCAGAACTTAAGGACTCTGCAACTTCTCTATAGTGATAGTTCAAGAGATATGAAATAATTTGGGGCCCAAGTTTTATGGGTATGATTTTTAATTTTCTAACTTTACTCAATATGTTAATTTTATGTGTTCATAAAATAAAGCAGTTTTAAAATTACATTGATCAGTTTTATAACTTGTGATGCACATGTGCATATCTATATACCATATATACATGTATTCATAATACATTAGTACCCAAATAACCATACTTATATTAGAATAAACATTAATATATACAAGACTGATTGTCCTAGGTGAATTGCCATTTTGAAAATAAATTTTAGATTTTAAATTATTTTTGTAACTAAACAATGTTGGGCTTATTATTTAGATAGCAAGTTCTCTGAGCTCCTTAATAATGTAAGGAAAGTATTGTTTTGTTGTTTCTTTTTTTTATTTTTAAAGATTTTATTTATTTGACAGAGAGAAACACAGCTAGAGAGGGAACACAAGCAGCGGGAGTGAGAGAGGGAGAAGCAGGCTACCCACTGAGCAGGGAGCCCGATGTGGAGCTGGATCCCAGGACTCTGGGATCATGACCTGAGCGGAAGGCAGAGGCTTAACCACTGAGCCACCCAGGCATCCCTGTTTTGTTGTTTCTTAAAAACAACCTGACTTAACCTTCATGTGTATGTCAATTAAACATTTCTGTTTTTTTCTTTAATCTCAAAATCACCAGGTAATCCACTATGTTTTTTGCCAAAGAATCTAGAAAAGCCATGGTATAATGGAATTATGGAATTACAGACCTTTTTATGTTTGAGGGCAGGGCATACTCTGGAGGAAACAGAGGCAGGGAAACAGAGGCAGAAACCATCTCTGGTACTAAGTATCTGGCTATAAATACCTGGCTTCAAGCACTATAAGGAGCATATTGGAAAAACCAAAGCTCCTTAACAATGCATTGCTACAAATACTACTAAAATATACAAAGCCTACATCTACTGTGTGAAACAGTAAGCATGATTGAACATATCAGATCTGATTCCAAAATTCGAGAAGCTGTGTGGTGCCCAACAAACACCACATCTCATTAGTAAGTAACTGTAATCATTTAAGAATGACATAAAAATATGATTTTTTCTTCAATTTATATATACTTTTTTTTGAACTGATATTAGGTCATTACAAATAATTTTAATGCTTCATATAAAAAAATGTTCCAGTGAGGGAAAGGAGCAACTGTAATCCTCGAACATTGCCCATAGAAGTGCAAAATGGAATAACCACTTTGGAAAACAGCATTTTTTAAATTTAAAATGAATTTACCATATGGCAGCAATACTGCTCCTAACTCTTTACCACTAGATAATGAAAATGCATGTTCACACAAAAATATGTATGTGAATATTTAGAGCAGCTTTATGTATAATTCTCCCAAAAGAGGAAGCAAACCAAATATCCTTCAGTTAGTGAGTGAATAAAGAAAATTGTTTCACCTCTATACAATAGGAAAGAACTTAGCCACAAAAAAGAACAAACTACTGGTAGATGCAATTGCATGGATGAATTTCAAATGCATTAGGATAAGGGAAAGACATTAGTGCTAAGGAACTTCCTACCATATAGTTCTTTTATATGACCTTCTCAAAAATGGTGGCATCAAGGATGGAAAGCAAATCAATACAGGTAAACACCAAGAAGCTTCAGAGCATTGATGCCAGGAATTAGGAAGAGGTTCTGTGATGCTCCTGTTACTGATACCATGCTGACGCAAACCAGAAGATAAAGAACACTCACTCTCCCAGATGCCTTCCATTCTCCAACAGCTCCCAGTGTCAGAACTTAACTGGTGGTTAGGAAGTGCTTCTGGAAAATATAGTTTTCAGGAGTAAAATGGAGTACAAAAAGGTAAGAAAAAGGAAAGAGTCAAGTGAGCTATGCACAAAGTTATCTTATGTTTTGGGGGGAACTTGCCAAAAAGTAAAAAAACATTTGTCCTATCACTATGTAACAACTGGAAAGGGAAAAAGTGAGAGAGGTAGAGAGAGAGTATTCTTTTGGTTGGAAAGGTTCTTCTTAATTTAGATATAAATTTAAAACGTAAAGTGATTAATGGAAAGCATAAGGAATCACAAATTCAATCACAAACTGAAATTAGCATATTCCCTATTAACACAAATGAATGTTCATTAAGACAATTAGAGACCATTGTTAAAAATATGAATGAAGAAATCTGGTTTTGAAGTGCTCACCATTTCATGATTTCTGTCATATGTGTGTATATGATGTGGATAGATGATAGATTGATAAATAGATGAGAGATAGATGAGAGATGCATAGATATAGATGCATAGAAACACAGAAGACAGATAGATGAAAGATAGCTAGATATCTTTATATCCTCTCTCTGTGTAAATATGGGATAAGCATGTGCATACATTAACATAACTACTACAGTGCCATGTGATGAGTGATATAAAGTGAGGTACTGGACTATATATTGACCAAAACACTGTTATTTTCTTCTTTTATATCAGAAAAATAATGGCAACGGTGACATACTGTGAATGAGCAATTTACCAATTCACTGAAGGGTCAGGAAACATTAGTCTTCTACACAGAAAAAACAATTCTAGGAGACAGTAAAGGTGTCAAAGTTTTGGGTCATCAAATTTTAGTATCATTTTGTAATTTTTTTAATCTTATAAGCAAATAAGACCCACAGAAACATTTTTGATGGATGAATGACATGAATAGTTTTACATATTATCAAAATACTAAATATGCAAAAAAGAGACAGGATTTTGTGAGGCTAAGTTCAGGAAATTAAGTTAAAAGCCATTTAATATAGAACAAAAAAGAGAAGATTTATTTGTTAGAGCATACTAGACTATTCTAATTTTTGATGATATAAAATATTAGCTATGAATTTTATTACTTTCTTTCAGGGAATTGTATCTAGTTAGAGAAAAAAGATTCACACATAGAAATGATTGGGAGCAATTTAAGATAGTATATGATTAGTGTCATGGAATGAATAATCCACAATATTTTTAATCATTTTTAAAGTATTTACCTATTTATTTATGCTGATAATTTCAAGTATGTTATTTGAATTAAATAACTAAATCAAACTAAATACTGGAAATATATAAAAACTTGAGTGCTAACTTAAAGACTACTAACTAAAATGTTGTGGAATACAAAGTAGGGTATCATATTAAAAAAACTAAATAGAATCATATTACCAGTAATATATTACAGAATTTCAAATGACTTTGTTAATAAAAATTTCTGATTTTTGCTATTACATATGAAAGCATTATTGATATTAAAGAGACTGAATAATCAGTCATCTGCCATGCAGTTGTGATAATTAATAAATTCATTAAAATGGTTGCTACTAAAGTGTTTTTAAGAAATATTTTAGTAAGGAAGTAGGACAAATATAATAAACCCACCTAAGTAATATTTTAGAAAATAATAATGATCAACTTTGGTCATCACAAATGACAAATATGCAAATTATTATATATTTCATTTACTAACAAGTTTAGGATATTTGATGAAATTCCAATAATCAACAATAGCTTTAATGTGAATTATGTGCATATACAATATATGTATATATTATATACATGTATATATGTGCATATGTATATTCATATGTATTAAATACATGTATGTTTATATGCATATATTATATAATAGTGTGGTTATGGAATCATTTTCCTTCATTTTGATTGTAGAACACACACTGAACCCGCATATACTCTTTCTTAATTATCTCCCTCTTATGTACAACTGGTTGCTGAACGATATAGATCGGTGAAAAATATCCACATCTACTACAAAGAAGTGTGTATCTTGTTCTATTCTGCAGTTGTCATGAGTTAGAGATTATTACTTTTCTATTTTCTACATCACAAAATAATGATTACAATATCACACCTTCTGTCAGGGTTGTTTGAAAACCAAGAGTTAATAAAAATGAAATGCCTTATAAATGCAAATTGATTAAACTTTTATGTCAGAAGCAATAGAAATTATCACCCAATTTATAACTATGAGACTGAGCTAGTACTTCTCATTTGATAGATGTAAATTTTACTCTGCAAAAGCTGCAGGAAAAACATCTAATCTTAAACACCAAGCTTGAATGGTCCTGTCCTTGATACTCTCTAATTAAGAGGGCAGGCAAAGTTCCAATCTTTCTGGGAGAAAGCTGAAGGGATGTGGCTCTTCAGGGTTCTTTGACCAATACAATATGACTATGTCTAGCAAATATTTGCATAAAACTTAAAACTATTTTATGGAAAATTTTCCAAGTAATTACTAATATTATTTCATTTTATATCTTAAGAGTTCAATGAAACAATTACCTATATTGACTCTATTTTACAGATGAGGAATATGAGGCATGGAAAGATAGGAAATTTGACTAAGGTCACACATCTAGTATGTGTCAAGACATGATTTTATGTAAGAGTTCTGGCTCCAGGGTCCAGGCTAACCATTATTCTGTGCTGCCTTACTATATGTAATGTGATATGACATAAAATTATTGTAGTTGAAACCTCAGTTTTATCCTATAATCCTTGGAACTCATCTGTTATAGCACTTACCACATTCCTTTGTAATAACACCCACATGACTTCTCCCCAATACAGTTTTAAGTACATCTTAAACAAGAATGGTAGAATAATTATTTTTATATACCCAGCATCAATAATAGATAAATCGATAGTAATTGTATCATATATGATTAATGCAAGACTTACATTTTCATTAATATTGGTTTCACTTCATTTAATACTTCATCTACTCATTTATCAATGTTTATTCTTGTTCATTCAGTTTCAAATCTGAATAATATATATTTTAATGATGGGCTATTATTTGTTAAAGAGAAACAAATTTTTTTATGATTCTTTAAAAGATTTTATTTATTTGAAAGAGAGAGAGAGAGAGATCAAAAATAGGCAGAGAGGCAGGCAGAGAAAAAGAGGGAAGCAGGCTCCCCATGGAGCAGAAAGCCCGATGTGGTGCTCAATCTCAGGACCCCAAGATCATGACCTGAACTGAAGACAGAGGCTTAACCCTCTGAGCCACCCAGGTGCCCAGAGAAATACAAATTTTAAAACCTCTTAATGAACTGAAGCTAATTGGGTAACAGTCTTATTTTGAGGAGTGTATTATAATGGAACATAAGCATTAGAGATTTAACTCTTGCTGAAAGTAAATATTAAATTGTTAGCAATTCTAAATTTGATTACAAATAAATTTATTTATTGAGAGAGAGTGTGTGCCAGTGATGGAGGGGCAGAAGAAGAGACAGAACCTCACAGAGCATGGAGCAGGATGTAGGGCTGATCTCAGGACCCTGAAATAATGACATGAGCCAAAATTAAGACTTGATGCTTAATCAACTAAGCTCCCAAGTGCCCGTTATTTAAAATATAAGCTCTGAATAAGGTATATCTATTTAATCTTGTTAAGAGAATCATTCTATTTGTACTTATTGGTTAAAATTTTGAGACACAAAATATTTGATCTTTCAAAAGGAGTAAGCATAAGGCAATTAGTTACAAAAAATGTGACATTACCTTTTTTTAAAAATTTTTTAAAAGATTTTTTATTTATCTGACAGAAAGAAACACAGCCAGAGAGGGAACACAAGCAGGGGGACCAAGAGGGAGAAGCAGGCTTCCCCCCGAGCAGGGAGCCCGATGTGGGACTTGATCCCGGGTCTCCAAGATCATGACCTGAGCCGAAGGCAGTCGCTTAACCAACTGAGCCACCCAGGCACCCCTGATATTACCTTTTTGGTGTCACTCAATAAGATTAATTCTGCTATGGAAAGCTGAAAAATTTTGGGCAGTCTAACAGTTTTAGGTGAATGCAATCTTTGCTAATAAAAAAGTTATTATGACAGTAACCCACAACAAAGATTTTTTTCATTATTGTCTTCTTCAAAAGAATGTTTCCAAAATGAGTTAAATATTAAATCAGCTCCTGATATATAGAAGCAGCTTATTTCCTTTAGAAATTGTATTATATTTTGGCTCCTGGTTGTCTTTATGTGTGAAGAATTTACCTACTTCAGACATACAGTATTTTATTCATGAGCTTCTGACATGGCAGAGAAAAATTAAAAAGAAAGATTGCCAGTTGTCTAGTTTATGTTGTAAGATAATGACTTCCTGTTGCCAAAGAGAACCTAGGGTAAAGAAACAAAGCAAAATTAAAGTTGATATATTTGTTTTCACATTGGGAAAATTTATAACTTGTGAAAATTTTTTTATATTTATTTCTTTTCTCTTATACAAAATATTTATCAATGCAGATATCCCCATGATGTCTGATCCATGTTAATATAATAGGGCAAATTGATCATTGTACTCATACTCAGAAATTGAATTTTTATTGGCTTGAAGAAAGGGTCAGGCATTTACATTTTTTTTAAAGATTTATTTTATTTATTTATTTGACACAGAGAGAGATCACAAGTAGGCAGAGAGGCAGGCAGAGAGAGAAGGAAGCAGGCTCCCTGCTGAGCAGAGAGCCCGACATGGGCCTGATCCCAGGACCCTGAGATCATGACCTGAGCTGAAAGCAGAGGCTTTAACCCACTGAGCCACCCAGGCGCCCCTACATTTTTATATAGTTAAAATTGTCAGGAAACAAAAACACAGTTTTCAAATCCAGGATTGCAGAACTTTGTTTTACCTTTTTATCTCTGATCATGTGTCTTCACTTGTTCCCTTCATTTCATACACACTCCTTTAGCATGCATTTTGGTTTTCTACTAAAAGGATTTTTTAAAATACTCTATTTCTAGAAAAAACTTTAGCTACAGAAGACAATTACTACCCTCCTTTCCTTGTCTTTCTAGAACATATGCCTTTAGTCTCCATCTACTCTCAAAACAAGAGAAACAAGTCATTAAGAATGCATTGTCCACTTTACATCCCCCCCCAGTGCACTGCTCTATAGTTGATATTTTTTTATTTCTTTTCTGTGTTGCTTTCCTATGTTGTCCTGTACAAAGACAGAAGTCAGATCTAAAGAGTATTGATAGATGCAATTATCTAAGATGTTTTCTGAGGAAAAATACCCAGGTATCTGTTACCATAGTTGAAGTGTGGTAAAATGATTAGACAAATGGGCCCATTTGCTAATAGATTACAGCCATTCCAGGTACTGATTCCCTCCCTGTACTTCAGTGTTTACTTTTTGTTGTTGTTTTTGTTTTTTCACTTGTTTTACAGATTGGCTGGGTTATTTTAGTAGTCTATTTTGTGAAGTGTGGAGACCTCAGAGTTATTCCTCGGAGGGCACGCCTTGAGTTTGTGCAATCACCCTAGGATAAGCGTGGCTTTAGCAGGGTCTTCTTTGACTCTCTCTTTCCTTCATCTCTGTTACACTGTCTGCATCATTTGATGTTATGCCCAGCACATTAAGCTCCCCTAATTGCAAGTAAATTGTTTCCATAGTGTCTGGCTGTACATTGCTCATCTGTCAGATCCAATTAAATTTGAGTGCTGCTAGTTTATGAGTCCAGTCTCTGAAGTTTGTTCTGACTGCTGGAAGTTTTTTCTTAACTATCTCTTTTCCTAGTTCTTCTTGGTATACTGATTGGCCTATGGTTTAATCTGTACTTTACAGAGACTCTTTTTTCCTTATGAATTATGTCTCCTTCTGAAGAAGTAATCTAAACAACTATTCGGAGTGTTAGAGAGTGACTGGGGGAAGTGGATGCTCTGGTGTTCTCAGTTTTTTTTCTCCTGGCTGGAACCTCTCTGGCTTATGAGCTTGCTGAGGAGAGAATGTTTGTAGCCGTCTTTTGGGGGGCCTGCCCTGTCTGGGCAGAAGCCTTGTCCTATGGGGAGAGGCTCAGCGGAGGAAGGGAGTCCCTGATCTCTCAGTTTCACAGACCATAAATTTAGCCATTTGTCTTGCAGGTGGAGGGAAATAAGAAATATGGCCTTTCTCTCCTAGAGAAATATGTTAAGTCATGAATGGGAATGAAAGGAAAGGGAACATCTCATTTTCAGCCAGATCACCAGAGTAGAAATTTCATTTAGCTGACCTGGTTGGAAATGGGGGAAGAGAGGGGTTTTTGTCTCAAATACTACAAAATCTTGCCGCTCTTACTGAGTTTTATTAGTTTCCTTGAAAAATATAAATGCGTTAATTTTCTGTATGCCCTTCGGACATTTTCCAGAGGCTCTAAATAGTTGGGTTTTTGTTGTTGTTGTTGTTGTTGTTTTTGGTTTGTTTGCTATAGTTTATTTTGTTTTGTATTTTTTTCAGCTCTGATTTTTTTCACTCGGGAGTGGGTCTGTAGAGCTCCTTATTCCATTCACATCCTGGAAGTCGAACTTCAACTCACTGAAATGCTTATTTTAGTTATTGTATTTTAGGTATAGAAATTACATTTTGTTATTTTTTTTTACATATCTGTATTTCTTTGTTGAGGTTTCCTATTTTCAAAATTTGTTTCAAAAATTTTCATAGTGGCTCACTGAGGCATTTTTATCATTGCTGGTCTAAAATTTTTGTCACAATTCTAACATTTTCTTCTTATTGTTAGCATCTATTGACTGCCTTTCTCCATTGAGTTTGGAAAACTTACTGTTTTCAGTATGATGAGTGATTTTTGAGATTAAATATTTTAATTTATATTCTATAGATCTTAGTAAAATTTTTGGTGTTAGCTGAATCTGACAACCCAATGGCTGAGGGTAGGAGGATAACACTTCATGACTTCTAGGTTTCCCCCTTCAGCTTTTGTTGACCCAGGAGGTGCTCAGCCTTGGCAGTGGTGGCGGATGTGGCACTCTGGCTCCCTTCACTATCTCCATTGACACTGTAGTGGGCTGGTTTCGTTACTACTAGGGGATAGAGAAAGTCCTGCATTCCTACTGAGTCTTCTTTTCACATTACCCCAGTAATAGGGTTATTGCTGGCTGGGAGGGAAAGTCCAGTATCCCCATGTTGTCTTTACTAATACTAAGGTGGTAGGCTTTTTAGTGCCAGTGTGGATAATTTTTTTTTTTTTACCTCTCTACTTCACCCTAATAGAAATCAGTGTTAGGACTCCTTATTCCCACCCTTTCAGGGTAGAAGTCTAGATTTCCTACTCAGCTTTGTTGGTGGGATGAGGTGGTTCCAAAAGGTTTTCGGTAGTGTTTGGTTATAGTAAAACAGTTATTGTCTAAATATCTTTTATCTTGCTTGACTGCCACATTTTTGATTCTTTGGCTGTAGATTATAGGCTTTTGTTTGAGCTTGTTTTATCTGTTTCTCCTGGTGTTTCTGGGTTGCCAGTTTTTTGGTCAGAGTCAAGATATATGAAAAAAAAATTAAGTAACAGGGAGAACTCCCTAGCATGTTGTTCCTTGAGTCTCAAGGTCTCTACCCTGTCTGCCTTTTTCTTTCTACATTTAGACATCTCTTATTATTTGTTTAACATATAATTGCCAGGATTTTTAGTTATACTTAGTAGGAAGAATGGGAGTATGTCTACTCCCATCTTTTGAGAACTATATATTCATTCTTTAGTGTGGGAAATAGTTCAGGGCCAGTCTATTAACTAGGTATGTTTGGGGATACTAACTGCTATTGAATTGACTGTAAGTCTCATAGTTTTTATTGTTATATAGTCCTCATAAATATTTATCATCTTGACATTCAACAAGATAGCTGGTCTTCATTATTTGTCACTGCTTATCAGTAATCCCTTAAAATTCTACTTTCTCTTAATTCCTCTGACTTCACATTATCCTCATTTTTCTAGAAAAATGCATTTTCCCTAAATGAATTATTCAGTGTTACACATTTATCTTTAGAAATAAAGAATATTTGAACATGAGAAACTTAGAAATTTTTCTAATGGAATTGAGTTATTAAACTGAGGTCCAGATGATATTCTAATTTTTTTGGATCTTCTAATATATATATTTTTAAAGATTTTATTTATTTATTTGACAGAGAGAAACACAGCTAGAGGGGGAACACAAGCAGAGGGAATGAGAGAGGGAGAAGTAAGCTCCCGGCCCAGCAGGGAGCCAGATGCAGGGCTTGATCCCAGGACTCTGGGATCATGACCTGAGCCAAAGGCAGATGCTTAACGACTGAGCCACCCAGGCACCTCTCTTCTAATATATTTTTACAGAACGTATTAGTGAGCCCCTTCTCCTCAGATCAAGCAGAACATATTGCTATTGCCTAAAATTCTATCTTCAATTTCAAAGGTACTCAAAAAGTATCTTAATTCTAACTTCATCACCTCATTGTCTTAATATACTTTTACATTAAGTAGTCAGAATATTCTATCTAAAGCATGAATCTTAACAGCTTATCTTTTTATGACACCCTTTCTTGAATCCTCATTGATTTTTATGATTCAGTCCCTGTTTCCCTGTTGGGAGCCAATGGCAACCCGGTGGTGTCAACAGTTGCAGGGTAGCCTCTGGCTCTCTAGCTCTCTAGACTGTGACTGTCTCATTTTTTATACTCCTGTTGTGCCCCCTTCCCCCGAGCTTCTCCTTACCTGACTTGAAATAATGAAGGCCTCACTCTCAGACGTGCTCAGGTCCCTGTTTGGGCACCACTTGTCATGGCCGGCTCGGCAATAGATGAAACCTGAGAGTAAGGAGATGTAGAAAAGACAGAGATAGAGAAAAGTATGGGAACAGGAGGGACAAGTGGATGATATCCAACAAGCCAACTTTACTCAGGATTTCACATCTTATATAGGGATCACTTGCATAAGCATAGACTTAATGATTACCTCAGCCCCCTCAACCGTGCTCAAACTCTGTAGTGATCAAAGGGAAAACAATTGCAGTTGCATCTCTGAGGGGTTAAGGGCTAGCTATGACCCCAAGCACATAAATCACTTATTCCCATACATCATGATCAAATGATTGTTACATGGCCTATGTGCCGTCTTGGAATAATGCCATGGACCCAGTCATGCTTCAGTGAGAGCCCAAAAAGGTGGAGCAAGACATGAGGTGACCCAGGCAGGCAGGCACCAGCAGGTACCAGGAGTTTCACCTCTGGCTACCACCCTATGCCTCCCAACGGGCTGAGCGCCAGGCCTTTACCTGTGCCCCCCACAAGGGGAAGGCACAGGGAGCCAGAGGCTACACTGTGACTGTTGACACCACCGGGTTGCCATGGGCTCCCAACATTTCCTAACATGTTATACAATATTCCCCATAAATACATTTTGCATAATCAATTGATTACAGTTCTGGGGTCGACATTTCTGAAAATTTTTGGCAATTTTGTCTTATAGTTTCAGCTGTTTGCCCATCTAAGTTATACTAACATTTTAAAACTGGGCATAATTCCCTCTATAAACAAATCTGTTAACTTCATCCCCCATATTTGGATATATATGCCTTCTCTCTTTTCTCTCATATCATCGTGGTAATTTCTATATTATCACCTTTAACAAATTAACTCTATCTTTTTATAATGTGTATATAATTCAGTGTCTGTTGCATGGAAGGCACTCAGTATTTCTTAAATGAATGAAAACAGTATTAGAAAAAAACTATCTATAAAATGACTTAAAAGTCAACGCTTACATTATCTATACCTGAATGCCAATAGCTAACTATTAGAAGATTGTTTCAAAAATCTTACTTAGATCTGAGCTGTATGTTCTTGCCACTTTTGCCGAGCAGCTCCAAAAGTACCTCTCAATCATTTTGAACAATAAGCAGTTTTTGGAAAATGATATGTTAGAAATCATTCCATGGCAATTGTTTTATCAATGTTGAGTAACAGACAAAGTTCTAATTTCACATTGTAGGTTTGCAACTGGTGGGACATTTGAAGGGCATGACAGAAGGAATTCTGAAAGATAAAAGGTTACTTCCTTTGTATAAAGCTATTGAGTCTGCGGACCAAAAAGCAAAGAGGCAGTATTGCCAGTGGCCGGAGTAGCCTGGGAGTAATACCAGAAGCTTCAAGAGGCACTGTGACCAGCAGTACATGCTTATCTTGTCACAATTTGTCAAATATTTCCTGTCAGAGATCATTTTCCACAATTTGAAAATATCATGACATTTTGGATTGAATTACAGGACTCATTTCTAGCTTACTCTTGAACATCCTGAATTTATGGATTGATGTGATATATTTCTGACCTGTAGTTTTTTCTTTCTTTCTCTCTCTCTCTCTCTCTCTTTTTCTTTTCTAGTCATATGAATGATGTCAAACTTTTATACAATCTAGTAAGCTGAGAAAAGCAACTCCAGGCTCCATTTGTTCCTAGTAAATTTTAAATTCTTAGTCATTACAACATCATTTTTCCAGGATAAAATTCAAGCTTGGGACATACTGAATATCTATGTAAATAGTGGAAAGAATAAAATAGATAATTAAAAATTATACATTGATAAATTTTCTGTTATAAATAGAATTAAGGAGACTCCTGGGTAGCTCAGTCATTAGGCATCTGCGTTCCACTCAAGTCATGATCCCAGAGTCCTGAGATCAAGCCTCACATTGGGCTCCCTGATCAGTGGGAAGCCTGCTTCTCCCTCTCTCAGTCCCCCTACTTGTGCTCCCTCTCTAGCTGTGTTTCTATCAAATAAATAAAATCTTTAAAAAAATAGAATTAAGTATTAGAAACCATTACTTCTGATCCCAAAGTATTAAAATATTAAACCATTACTTCTGATGTATTAAAAGTATTGAAAGTATCCCAAAGTATTAAACCATTACTTCTGATCCCAAAATATTAAAACTTTCTATAGCTGATATAACATGATTCTCTGAAACATTCTCTTCCTAATTTACTCTACGATTAAGATAAGGAGTAATGATCTTATTCACTATGTACAAAGAGAACATGAAGAGAATCAAAGGAAACACTAAATCCATAAATATATTATTAACTTCTACAATACAAAGAATAGATGTACCTATCTTTTTGTCACAGAATTGGTAATTTAGGTCAAGTCAATATGAAATTACTAGTATACTTCTTATTCATTATTAGACACTGCCCTAAAAGAGTTTTTTAGAAGTTTTGTTTTTCTGTTTTGTAAGATAGAATCATTTAATTTGTTTAAAATTTTTGTTTATTTCTTTGCTGAGCAGGAAGCTTGATGTGGGGCTCGATCCTGGGTCTCCAGGATCATGACCTGAGCCGAAAGCAGTCACTCAACCAACTGAGCCACCCAGGTGCCCCAGAATCACTTGATTTTTATTGAAGAAAAAAGCTATTAAATCCACTTGGGAAAATATATGTATATTGTACTTTTGTTTTAATGCATTAAAATAGCTTGAGCTTTTACTTCAAATTTGGGCTTGGTTTTGTTTTGTTTAACTCTTGCTACTGTGTCTGAGAAATTGAGTCTTTAAAAAGGATATTTTGGGACCCCTGGGTGGCTCAGTCAGTTAAGTGTCTGCCTTCAGCTCAAGTCATGATCACAGAGAAGCCTGCTTCTCCCTTTCCTATTCCCCTCACTTGTATTCTCTCTCTCTCTCTCTTTCTCTGTCAAATAAATAAAATATTTTTTAAAAAGGATATTTCAGTTAGTCTAAAGGTTACTGTAATTTCTTCAAATTCCATCAATAATCCTTGAAGATCACAATCTTGCATTTTTTTGCATATACTGTATGTGTCTTTATTAATAATAAAGTCGTAATGAATAAGACATGTGTTAATCAACAGACAAATGATTGAGTACTTGATGGTCTATATGCTCAAGTTTATAGCTAAATTCTTTTGATTAATTTTCAAGTAATCCCTGTTCCAATGGGAAAAAGTAAATAAAATAATATTTTAACTATTTTTTTACTCTTTGCAATTATCCAAAAAGAATTTGAAGTTGAATAAACATGTTACAAAACTAAAAGTGTAAAATATTTATCTAAAACCTTGAAATATGAGTAAAATAATAATTATAGATATATACATGGACTAAAGAAAAGTGTATTTGTTTATTTTGAAGTTACCATTTGTAAGTATATTTTTTTTTAGTTTTTATTTAAATTCCAGTTAATTAACATACAATGTAATATTAGTTTAGGTGTACCATATAGTGAGTCAACACTTCATACAACACCCAGTCTTATCCCAACAAGTTCACTCCTTAATGTCCATCACTTACTTCACCCATTCAGCCCCAACTACCTCCCTTCTGGTAACCATCAATTTGTTCTCTATAGTTAAGAGTATGTTTCTTGGTTTGCCTCTCCCCTTTTTTGTCCTTTTGCTCATTTGTTTTGTTTCTTAAATTCCACATATGAGTAAAATCATACAGTATTTGTCTTTCTCTGACTAACTTACTGTGCTTGGCATAATACTCTCTAGCTTCATCCATGTTGCTGCAAATGGCAAGATTTCATTCTCTTTTATGGCTGAGTAATATTCCACTGTGTGTGTGTGTGTGTGTGTGTGTGTGTGTGTGTGTGTATTACCACTTCTTTATCCATTCATCAAGGGAAGCACTTGTGATGAGCACTGGGTGTTGTTTGTTGAATCACTAAATTCTGTACCTGAAACTAATTTTAGACTGTATGTTAACTAACTAGAATTTAAATAAAAACTTGAAAAAGTGGGCAGAAGACATAATAGACATTTTTCCAAAGAAGATATACACATAGCCAACAGACACATGAAAAGATGCTAAACATCATTGATCATTAGGGAAATACAGATCAAATGTATAAGATATCAAAACACACCTGTCAGAATGGTTAAATCAACAACACAGGAAACAACAGGTGTTGGTGAGGATGTGGAAAAAAAGGAAGCCTCTCCCACTGTTGGTGGGAATGAAAACTGGGACAGCCACTCTGGAAGATAGATGGAGGTTTACCATTTGTTACTATTTTAAAATTTTTACTTTAAAAAGAAAAGTCTGAGAAAAATAAAAACAGCAATCATTACACAGAACACAGAAAAAAGTTATTATTTATTCAGAGGATTTTAACATTTATAAACATTTTAGTTTTTTATGTAATCTGCATTACTTGTAGACACTAAAATGATGATTTTTAGTTAATAATTATTACGATTAAAATATTCCTGGGGTGCCTGGGTGGCTCAGTTGGTTAAGCGACTGCCTTCAGCTCAGGCCATGATCCTGGAGACCTGGGATCGAGCCCCACATCAGGCTTCCTGCGCAGCGGGAAGCCTGCTTCTCCCTCTCTCACTCCCCCTGTTTGTGTTCCCTCTCTGACTGTGTTTCTCTCTGTCAAATAAATAAATAAAATCTTTTAAAAAATATATTCCTTAAAAGATTTCTAAATCTATAGAGCATTTAGCTCATAAATCTGGGTGATAAAATTTACTGAGAGAGGTAATTTCTCAAGTGCCACAATTCTGTTACTAAGCAAAATATAATGAGGATTTTTTTCACACCAACTGTAAGAAAACTGTCTTCATGAATCTCTAGTGTTAAATTGTATTTGTAAATTGTAAACTTGTATAATTTGTAAATTAAATCATAAATATGGCTTTAATTTCTACATATAATTTATTGGTAATGTAAATGTGACATTATGCTAATTATAGCAGGCGAAATTCATTTTCTTCATAAGCCATATATATGTGTGTATTGCATATAATTTGAATTAATAGAATTTCTTTATTTAATTTCCTTCATTCCCTCTAGATTGATTTTTGACCCTAGAGTTATTGATAATTTAGATGAAACATGAGGGACAATTAAATAACAATTTAAATGCTTCACATCAAAAATAGTTCTCAAGATTAGAAGACACTTTGATTACTTTTAAAGCATCTATAAGATGAAAATAAAATTACATAATACTGTGGCTTTGTTTTATTTTTTTCATCAAATATATGCATATCACCAAGCATTATGTGTGTGTTTCCATAGTACAAAAAACACTTAAAGAAACCATGTTTTAAATCTGACTTTAGAAATTTTCATAATTTAAATGTATATGATGAAATAAATCATTTTTAAATTAATTTAGACTTGTACACATCCCTTGGAACACCTGGGTGGCTCAGTGGTTAATTGTCTGCCTTCAGCTCAGGTCATGATCCCGGAGTCCCAAGATGGAGACCCATGTTAGGCTACCCGCTCAGCGGGAAGCTTCTCTCTCTCTCACTCTCTCTGTTTGTGTTCCTTCTCTAGCTGTTTCTCTTTGTCAAATAAATAAAAATAAAAATAAAGAATTCTACACCTCTTAAGCTGCCCATATAAAATTTAAGATCAGGATGACATTTTGATTAATAATTGAAAATCATTACTATTGGATTCTCATGTTTATATTGTTATGAATGTATACTATTTTAGCTTTACACATACCTAATGAGTAGCCCAGTGGGTCACAAACATTTTTACAATTTTTAAAAACTTTAAGCATCTTGGGCATCTGGGTGGCTCAGTGGGTTAAGCCTCTGCCTTCGGCTCAGGTCATGATCTTAGGGTCCTGGGATCAAGGCCTCCGTTGGGCTCTGTTCGGCAGGGAGCCTGTTTCCTCCTCTCTCTCTGCCTGCCTCTCACTCCTCTGCCTACTTGTGATCTCTCTCTCTGTCAAATGAATAAATAAAATCTTAAAAAAAAAAAACACAACACTTTAAGCATCTTAACTAAAATATATCTCTAGGGCTGTGTTGTCTATATCTGGCACATTTCTTGAGATAATTCACTACAAAGAAAGTTATAGAAATGCTTATAAATTATTTTGAAAGTACTCTTTATTTTTTTTAAGATTTTATTTATTTATTTGACAGAGAGAAACACAGTGAGAGAGGGAACACAAGCAAGGGGAGTGAGAGAGGGAGAAGCAGGCTTCCCGTTGAGCAGGGAGCCCGATGTGGGGCTTGATCCGGGGTCTCCAGGATAATGACCTGAGCTGAAAGCAGTCGCTTAACCAACTGAGCCACCCAGGTGGCTCTTATTTTAATAAAGTACTCTTATTTTTTTAATAAAGTACTCTTATTTTAAATAAAAATTGAAAATACAACACTTTTATTGTCAAACCAGTGAAACAAAATGGGCATGGTACTTGTAGACAAGTTTGATTTTTCTCAAGTTGTCATTAATTCACCATGTAAATATTTCCAACCACTTCATGCACTATTTGTAGATTGAATGAACGAATGAATGAATGAAATAAACTGTTTAGAGCTTTCACTGAAGGCTATTTTAAAAAGAAAAAAGGCATTTCCTGTAAGGATATTATTAAGTTAGCTCTGTGTGTGTGTGTGTGTGTGTGTGTGTGTGTGTGTCCATCTTTAGTTCTTCATCTGTCAATGGATTTTAGATTGTTTGTCTTCTTATTGTGAATAATGCTGCAGTGAACATGAGAGTACAGATATCTCTTTGAGATAGTGATTTTATTTCTTTCCAATATATACTGTGATTTCATTTCCTTCCAATATATACTCAAAAATGAGATTGTTGGATCACATGGTAGGTCTATTTTTATTTTCTTGAGGAACCTCCATGCTCTTTTCCATAGTGGTGGAACCACTTTACCTTTCCATCCACTATGCACAAGAAATCCACATTCTCCCCAAAATGTATTTTCTGTTTGTTTTGTTTTTGTTTATTTTTTTAATAATAGCCATTCTAAGTTGAGTGAGGTGGTATCTCATTGTGGCTTTGATTTGCATTCCTCTGATATTAGTAATGTTGAGTGTATTTTCATGTACCTGTTAGCCATTTGTATGTCTTGTTCAAAAAAAAAATGTGTATTGAGATCCTCTGTTCATTTCTCAATTAGATTATTTGTTTTTTTGCTACTGGGTTGTATAAGTTCCTTATATATTTTAGATTATCAGATATATGATTTGCAAGTATTTTTTTTCCCATTTCATAAGTTACCTTTCCATTTTGTTGACCATTTCTTTTGCTGTTCGGAAGCTTTTAATTTGATGTAGCCCCACAGGTTTATGTTTGTTTTTGTTGTCTATGAATTTGGTGTCATATCCAAAAACTCAGTTTAGACATTTTTTTTTTTAGTTATTATGTGCCACCCTGGGACATATGCAAAAAGAGAAAAGTAAAATAGGCATCCTGAATCTTCTCCATATTTAGAGTCCTACTCTGCCAAGTCACTTTTCATTCAAATACTGAATGTCCAACTTATTTTTCACACACTTCAATGTCATCAATAGTATTAATGGTGCAACATTCTTAAAATAGTGTCCTACTATTCTCTCCAGGATTATCTTCCAAGCAGCAATGAAAACTATTTGCAAGCTTGAATGTGAGTGTATATATATACAGTGAAAACTATGGTAGGTCTTGATCTACTATCTGGGCAATAGCTATTAAAACATGCATCCCCATTTCAGAGTCATTAAATTGTCTTAGAGTCAATGAGATAAGGAGTTCATGCCTTTTTTCTTTAATATGTGATGTTTGAAGTTCATTTTCTCATATGTTTTACAGTGTTCCTCTGATAGCATGCTGTTTGGAAATAAAAGTGCTCCAAGTAATCAAATAATGAACTCATAAATAGCACAATTTAAAAATCTTAATTCACTGAGAACACTTTCATCTTGTTATCTTAATAATCTTTTATGAGTGTCCTAACTCATTCAAAGACAACACTGAAAGATATTGAATGTTGTGAATTTTCATAATCTCATAATTAGAGAGACACCTGTGCTAAATAAAATTGTAATAAACAACTTTTCACTATGTTAATGGCTCTTTCTATGTTCCGATTTATTCTCTGCCATTATCTACTGGTTTCCAATTATGATGAAGTGTAAAGAATACTACCAGATTGCTTCCAGAATGTTTACAAGAGTTAATTTGGTTTAAAAACATCCCCTTTCTGTAAAATTTATATTTTTACATTTCATATTCCTAAAAATAACTAGTATTTGACTATTTGGTGACCGTAAGCCAGTGTTAATGGTCCATGATGTCTTTGAAAACCAAGCCTTTCACTTTGCACTAATAGTTCTGAAAAATATTATGTAATTGTGAAATAGATATACCTTTCCATTTTTAAAAGGCACATAAATGTAAAAATATTTGTTTTGTTTAACTTTTTAAATAAGTAATTTATAGTGACTCCCAGGCTATAAAAGTGCATTCACTGATATATTCATTTGATTTCAAAAGATAAATGAACTATTTTAAAATAACACATTTTTATATATAAGGTCAAAGGGCAAGGCTTACCTTTTATAATATGTAAGAATTCTTTCTATTCCAAAATATGTTGACAAGGACAAGAGAAGTTTGCTTTTGTGTTTTTATAACCAGGATAATTTCTTGTTGGTGTATTTTGAAAAAAATTTATGATTTTAACCTGGTAGCCTTATTCATTTTCAGTTATTTGTTAAGCCTAATCTATCTCTTTTCAAATGGAAGAAAAATAAGTTTGTAGATTCAAAACAATATAAATTACTCCTTGATAACAAATGAATCAGAGACAAACACCAGCATTATTATGTTGATTTTTGAATATTAAGTACAATAAAAATGCAAGGAACTAAAAGATTTCTAAATAAATAGATCTCATTTGTTCTAGACCTACATTTTACAGGGAAGGAAGTTGTCTTTATCTTTTCCAAAAAGGTGACAAATCTAGAGTTTATGCAAACTCTGACATCATATGAGCATATGTGTGCATTCTCCTGTCTTCACCTTTATGTCTTCCTCCCAAATTCTTCATTTTTAGTGATTAAGTGTCAGGAGGCAATTACGTGTTAAAAAATAAAATCTTAGATTTGTACCTGATTTTAAAGGAAGTTCTCTGAGGATAATTATGAAGTTAGGTTGCCAAATGAAAACTCTAGATACAAAACAATGTGGATAGAAAACCATGTAAAGAATGTATACATTTATACATATAATGTAAAAAATGTATTTACTATCATCTACCTATTTATCTATCTATTTATGGAGAGGCAGACAGAGACAGAGAGAGAGAGAGATCTGTTCTTTAATTTTACATTCAGTGGTAAATTGTTAAATGCTTGAAAAATATCACGGTTCACTCACATAGTTCTTTCACTTCCCTATCAAGATTCACTCCCAGGATGACCTCATTAACCTGCATGATTTTAAATTCCATCTTATGTTGATGCAATGATATCTCAAGCATGAATCTCTCTTTTGATCTCTAGTCTCCTACATCCAAATATTTACTTGCTCACACCCCTAAAACTTGACTCCTCAAAATTTTTTATTTGCCATTCCCCTCAACTTGGTCTTTCTTTTAGAATTTTCCATATCAATAAGTAGTACCACCATCCTTCCAGTTGCTCATCCAAATGAAAGTCATCTTTTATGCATTTTTACTTTTGTATAACCTCCACAACTGATCACTTGACAAGCCCTTTTCAAGGTCTATGTCCAATTTTTTTCATCTCTTTCCTCCTCTTTATTCCAAATCCACAACTTTGCTTGAACTAGTCTTCTTTATTTATTATTAATCCCTTTGTGCAACTGTTTTGTTTATTTCCTTGCTTCTTTTCTTTATTATCACTTTTAACCCCACTTCTAAGACTAGTATCTGACACATGGTTTCTACTCAATTAATATTGAATTATTACATTTATGAATAAAAATAACAGGATTTGTCTATTATACAATTTATTGAAATTTGAACACAGCTTTCATTTTCTCTTAATCATTATTTCAATGAAAGTCATTAGAACAAATCTAAACTCCACAGCTAGTAGAATCCTATTCAGCACCTTTATTGTATAGATTAGATAATTCCCAAAGTAAAGTACTAGATTCAAATATAAATTCCATCATATGTTATGTGTAATTCTAAGCAAGTAATTTCACTTTAATATACAGTTTGTTAATTTGTAAAATGTTTACAATGTTTGTAAATAGTTCAGCATAAGAAAGTTATAAGAATTAACTGAAATAATGCATTTAAGGTACTTAGTGTTGTAACTATAAATTTTAACCAGCTATGTCTAAACAGTCTATGTATTTGCATCTCTCCTTGTAACTTGTAAGTTATTTCTCCCCATATTTTATCCCAGAGGTTAAGCTATAACAAAATAGCTATGTATAGTTATGAAGAAGCTTCAAACAATTTGGAATAAAAGTGAAATGGATGGTATATTAGTATTCTCAAATAACCAAAATAATTGGAAAATCTCTCAATTATTTAGGATGGAGGTTTATCGTATATGGACATGAAAATAAAAGGTGATCAGAGAAAGAAGAGTGGTGAATATTAAGGCTACATGCACTGAAAGATACATTTTTAAAATGTCATAAATTTGTGTGCACATATAGTAGTATATTTTCTGACTGAACAATCTGAAAGAACTAATTGGATACCTTAGAGTTTGACATACTTGAGACACATGCACTATGCCTACATCTCTTAGATCACAGGGTGTCTGTTTAGGCTAAGAAAGCTTCGAGAAGGGCAGCTCCCCAGGGTATTCCTATGGCTGAGTGGTCAGGCAGGCCTCAGCATTCCAAAGGCCTATGCCCTTCTCCAAAACCTTCCCTTGCCCCTAGCAGCGTCTGTGTTACATTTTAGCAAGCCAGTATTATGGATGATTTCATGCTCTACATTAACCCCAACAACACTAGAAAAGAAAAATTATATAAATATCTATTGAAATATCATGATAATCAAGGAATATCAAGGCCTCAAGCTATACTACATTATTATAGGCACAAAGTCCTTTTTAACTGTGGAAACTAAAAGGGAGAGGAGACAAAAATTTGGTATCTTCAAATAAATAATCTTCTACTGAGATTTAACCTCTATATCAATACCTAGTGATTTTCAGAAGACAGAAGCAAGTCTAGAAAAAGTAGAATGGCTCTAAGCTAGTGATATTTGAATGAACCTGATTTAATATATTACTTTCTATATAATGAAGATACCATTCAGAGAAGAAAGCAGAGCTAGGTAGAGAATAGTCACACAAAAGAGTGACAGTTCTCTTTCAAGCAATGTGCAGAGTGTCCTCCATCCAAAGGATTTAATATCGCTGTTCATATTATTTTTTCCTGATGCTATTAAATAATACATTATTTGCCCATGCCCATCTCCAGTAGGTATATTTCCATGCTTTATCAAAACACATTCTAGATAAAATTTAGTAGTTTGGTTTGCCACAAAACCTTGGAAGGAAAAAAAGAAAGAAAAAGAAAGAAAGAAAAAGAAAAAGAAAGGAAGGAAGGAAGGAAGGAAAGAAAGAGAGAGAGAGAGAGAGAGAGAGAGAGAGAGAAAGAAAGAAAGAAAGAAAGAAAGAAAGAAAGAAAGAAAGAAAGAAAGAAAGAAAGAAAGAAAGAGAAAGAAAGAAGCAGCCCGCCAAAAGACCTTGAGTTTGGGTACTCTTGGAAATACCATGTCCCATCCTAGCATCAGTAAGTTGGTAGAGAGTGCAACCAATGAAAAGGAAATTATTTTTTCAGTGAGAAAATTGTGACTTCTGAGTTTACAAGATTAAAAATAAATTTATAGGGTCTCTTGGGTGGCTCAGTTGGTTAAGCATCTGACTCTTGATTTCTGCTCACGTCGTGATCTCAGGGTCTTTAGATGAGGCTCATCTTGCACTCTAAGCTCAACATGGGGTCTGCTTGGGATTCTCTCTTCCCTTCTCCCCGTCTCTCCCTATCATGCATGCTCTCTCTCTAATAAATAAATCTTAAAAAATAAAAGTGTGTTTATAAAGTGATGTCATCTGCTGAAACCAGCATGTAGATATTCACTCATAGAGAAGTTGTCAATCTCCTTCATCCAAAGACCACCAGATACATACCTATACTTAAACAAGGTGGAATTACTATTCATTTCAGTGAGGAAAAATGTACCAGATGGGGGAAGCATGGGGTGTCTTAGTAAATAAGTATTACAAAGAATAATTTTGGGGAGAGCCTAAGGAAGAAGAGTTTCACTCTGGATTGCTGTCAGGAAGCTGGAGAAAGTTCATAATTGTGTATCTCAATAATTATCTATAAACAGGACAAACTGGAAGAGTAAGATTGTAACTCAGCTAAAAATAGCAATTACCCATTTAGTGAGAAAAGAAGATATTTGGTATTTTGTGTGTGACATAGTGCCCTTGTTTGAAGTAAATGTTTTGTGAGATTGTTTATCTTCAACAGGATAATAGTAAGGCTTAGCTGTAAGCATCAAATAAATGTGTAATAACATTGAGGTCTAGATGAGAGAATTAGATATGTTTCCAGCAGTCAGGGACTGTGTCTTTTCTCTATCTAACCCCAATAACATTTTCTAACCACTGTATTCAATTATTTTTTTACATCATCAGGCTCTGAGCTTTATTTTTTTATTGTGATTTACTTTTTTTTAATATAATTTTCCTAAAATTGCTAAAGACAGAGAACCACAGAGACCAAGTCAATAGGTTTTTAAGAAGTGATTGATTAAAAAAATAATATGTCTTATAGGTTTATCTACTTCTGGAAGTAGTCTTTTTGTATGTTATATCCTTAATTCACTAATCAAAAAATAACATTTATTTTCAAACACATTTCAGTAAATCTATGAGTGTTATTACCTTGGCAGGGTGGCTTACATTGGAATTTGGGAAATGTATTTTACAGATATGCATTTTTAAGTCTTAAGTAATAATAATTCCAGGATTATTAAGCTATAGAGTTTATTTAACTGTGTCTCTTCATCTATTAAAAAAGTCTAGTGAAATAATCTCAACTACATTAAAATATTTTATACTTTTTAATGGGTCTGAAACCAAGTTCTATATTTGGAACACTAGTTCCTACTCCTGGAGCTCTTGATTTAATTTTTCTTTTTTCTTTTCTTCCTTTTTTTTTTTTTAAGATTTTATGTATTTATTTGACAGAAACAAACAGAGATCACTAGAGAGACCAACATGGGGATTGATCCCAGGACCCCCAAATCATGAACTGAGCAAAGGCAGATGCAACCAACTGAGCCACCCAGACACTCATAGATTTAAGTTTTCTGGTTAGCTAATGAAATCAGTATTTCATTTTTTAATCTCTTTAGGTAATTCTAAAATGCAACCAAGGTTAAGAATCCCTACACTAGCTTAAATGTAATGTCAAGAACTTATTAGTATGTGTCTACTAATCTGTTGATGCCAAATGTGGAAAGGAAAGCAAGTAATAATATTTCCAGTGAAGTCTAGATCATTAAGCAGTCCTCATAAATTAATGTACAAATATAGTAAAAGCTTAGAAAACAATGGGAAGGAAGGTTTCAAACCAAGTGTAATGTAGATATTTTAGAGTCGAATTCATGTCATAATGTTCCTTCTTTTGCTTCTTCATATAAAACAGAAGATAATTGTTCTTTGTAGGGAAAAATCTGTGATTGGGAACACAGTTGACTTTAAAAGGGTAACACTCTAAAAAGGGCTACATTATTTTTTTTATTGTTACTTAATTTTTTTTCCAGTGTTCCAAGATTCATACCCATTCTCCACACCCAGTGCTCCACGCTTTAGGTATCCCCAGTGCCCACCACCACGCTCTCCCATCCCTCTATCCCCCTCCCTCCAAGTCCCTCAGTTTGTTTCTGTATCCAAAGTCTCTGTTGTTTCGTTTCTTTCCCTGGATTACCCTAGTTCCCCTTTACTTTCCTTCTCCCACTGTCCTCCAGGTTACCCCTCATGCACCGCAAGTAAGTGAAACCGTGCGATAATTGGCTTTCTCTTCTTGGCTTATTTCACTCAGCATAATCTCTTCCAGTCCATGTTGCTACAAAAGTTGGATATTCATCCTTTCTGATGGAGGCATAGTATTCCATTGTATATATGTACTACATCTTCTTTATCCATTCATCTGTTGATGGGCACCTTGGCTCATTCCACAGTTTGATGATTGTGGCCATTGCTGTGATGAACATTAGTGTACATATGGCCCTTCTTTTCACTACATCTGTATCTTTGGGGTAAATGCCCAGTAGTGCAATTGCAGGGTCATAGGGTAGCTCTATTTTCAATTTTTTAAGGAATCTCCACACTGTTTTCCAAAGCAACTGCATCAGTTTACATTCCCACCAACAGTGTAAGAGGGTTCCCCTTTCTCCGCAGCCTCTCCAACACTTGTTGTTTCGTGTCTTGTTAATTTTGGCGATTCTGACTGGTGTAAGGTGATATCTCAGTGTGGTTTTGATTTGAATTTCCCTGATAGCTAGTGATACTGAACATTTTATCATGTGTCTGTTACCTGTTTGTATATCTTCTATGGAGAAGTGCCTCTTCCTGTCTCTTGCCCATTTTTGATGTGTTCATCTTCTTTTTGAGTGTTGAGTTTGAGTAGTTCTTTATAGATCTTGGATACCAGCCCTTTGTCTGTAGTGTCATTTGCAAATATCTTCTCCCATTCTATGGGTAGCCTCTTTGTTTTGTTGACTGTTTCCTTTGCTGTACAGAAGCTTTTTATTTTGAGGAAGTCCTAGAAGTTCATTTTCACTTTTGTCTCCTTTGCCTTTGGAGACGAGTCTTGAAAGAAGTTGCTGTGACCGATGTCAAAGAGGTTACTGCCTATGTTCTCTTCCAGGATTTTGATGGATTCCTGCTTCACGTTGAGGTCTTTCATCCATTTCGGGTTTGCCTTTGTGTGTGGTGTAAGAGAATGGTCTAGTTTCATTCTTCTATATGTAGCTGTCCAATTTTCCCAGCACCAATTATTGAAGAGACTGTCCTTTTTCCACTGGATATTTTTTCCTGCTTTGTCAAAGATGATTTGACCATAGATTTGTGGGTCCATATGTGGGCTCTCCACTCTGTTCCATTGGTCTATTTCTCTGTTTTTGTGCCAGTACCATGCTGTCTTGGTAATCACAGCTTTGTAATAAAGTCTGAAATCAGGTAATGAGATGCCCCCAGCTTTGCTTTTCTTCTTCAGCAATTCCTTAGCGATTCGGGGTCTTTTTTGGTTCCATATAAATTTTTGGATTGTTTGTTCTAACGTTTGGAAGAATGTTGGTGGAATTTTGATCGGAATGGCATTGAAAGTGTAGATTGCTCTGTGCAGTATAGACATTTTGACAATTTTTATTCTTCCGATCCATGAGCATGAAATGCTCTTCCATCTTTTTGTGTCTTCTTCAATTTATTTCATGAGTGTTCTGTAGTTCCTCGAGTACAGATCCTTGACTTCCTTGGTTAGGTTTATTCCTGAGTATCTTATAGTTTTTGGTGCTATCATAAATAGAATTGATTCTATGATTTCCCTTTCTATTTTTTTGTTGTTAGTGTATAAGAATGCAACTGATTTCTGTGCACTGATTTTGTATCCTGCCACATTACCGAATTGTTGTATGAGTTCTAGTAGTTTGGGGGCAGAGTCTTTTGGGTTTTCCACATATAGTATCATGTCATCTGCAAAGAAAGAGAGTTTGACTTCCTCTTTGCCAAGCTGGATACCTTTTATTTCTTTCTGTTTCTTGATTGCTGTTGCTAGGATTTCTAACACTATGTTGAATAGTAGTGGTGAGAGTGGGCATCCTTGCCTTGTTCCTGATCTCAGAGGAAAGGCTGGCAGTTTTTCCCCATTGAGGATGATATTCGCTGTGGGTTTTTCGTAGGGAGACTTTATGAGGTTGAGAAATGTTCCCTCTATCCCTATACTTTGAAGAGTTTTGATCATGAATGGATGTTGTATTTTGTCGAATGCCTTTTCTGCATCAATTGAGAGTACCATGTGGATTTCCTCTCTTCTCTTATTGATTTGTTCTATCACGTTGATTGTTTTGCGAGTGTTGAACCACCCTTGCATCCCTGGGATAAAACCCACCTGGTCATGGTGGATAATCTTTTTAATGTATTGTTGGATCCTGTTAGCAAGGATCTTGTTGAGAATCTTGGCATCCGTATTCATCAGCGATATTGGTCTGAAGTTCTCCTTTTTGATGGGGTCATTGTCTGGTTTGGAGATTAGTGTGATGCTGGCTTTATAGAAAGAGTCTGGAAGTTTTCAATCCATTTCTATTTTTTGAAAGAGCTTCAGGAGAATAGGTGTTATTTCTTCCTTGAATGTTTGGTAGAATTCCCCAGGGAATCTGTCTGGGCCTGGACTCTAGTTTTTGGGGAGGTTTTTGATCACTGCTTCAATCTCATTACTAGATATAGGTCTATTCAGATCGTCAATGTCTTCCTGTTTCAGTCTTGGTAGTTTATAGGTTTCTAGGAATGTATCCATCTCTTCTAGGTTGTTAAACATATTGGCATATAATTGTTGATAGTAATTTTTGATGATTGTTTCTATTTTCTTGGTGTTACTCATGATTTCTCCCCTTTCATTCATGGTTTTATTAATTTGGGTCTTCTCCCTTTTCTTTTGGACTAGTTTGGCCAATGTTTTATCGATCTTATTGATTCTTTCAAAGAACCAGCTTCTAGTTTCGTTGATGCGTTCTACTGTATCTCTAGTTTCTGATTCATTCATCTCTGCTCTAATCCTTATTATTTCCTGCCTTGTGTGGGGGATTGGTTTAATTTTTTGTTGATTTTCCAGTTCTTTAATGTGTAATGAAAGTTGGTGTATTTGGGATTTTTCAATTTTTTTGAATGAGGCTTGGATGACTATGAATTTCCCCCTTAGGACAGCCTTTGCTGTATCTCATAGGTTTTGGATCGATGTATCTTCATTCTCATTGGTTTCCATGAAGTGTTTCAGTTCTTCTTTGATTTCCTGGTTGATCCACATATTCTTGAACAGGATCGTCTTTAGCTGCCAAGTGTTTGATTTTCTCCTGAACTTTTTATGGTGGTTGAGTTCGCTTCATGGCATTGTGGTCAGAGAGTATGCAGGGAATAATTTCAATCTTCTGGTAACGGTTGAGCCCTGATTTGTGACCTAGTATATGGTCTTTTCTGGAGAAAGTTCCACGTGCACTCGAGAAGAATGAGTATTATGCTGTTTCAGGGTGAAAAGTTCTGAATATATCTATGAGGTCCATCTGGTCCAATGTGTCATTCAAGGCTCTTGATTCTTTGTTGATTTTCTGTTTAGATGATCTGTCCATTGCTGAGAGTGCTGTGTTAAGATCTCCTACAATCAATGTATTTGCATCAATATGATTCTTTATTTTATTTAACAGTTGGCTTATGTAGGTGGGTGCTCCCATGTTGGGGGCATAAATATTTACAATTGTAAGATCTTGATGTATAGACCCTTTAAGAATGAGGTAATGTCCTTCTGTGTCTCTTACTACAGTCTTTAGACTAAAATCCAATTTGTCTGATATGAGAATTGCTACCCCGGCTTTCTTTTGGGGTCCATTGGCATGAAAGATGGTCTTCTATCCCCTCACTTTCAGTCTGGAAGTGTCTTTAGATTCCAAATGAGTCTCTTGTAAACAGCATATGGATGGGTCCTGTCGTTTTGCCCATATGTGTCTTTTTATTGGAGCATTTAGGCCATTCATATTGAGAGTGATTATTGATAGATACGTTTGTATTGACATCTTGTTGCCTACGGAGTTCATGTTTCTATAGATTACCTCTGTATATTTCTGTTTTGTGTTGCTCTTGGGTTCGTTTCTCCTCTATAGAACCCCTCTTAGCATTTCTTGTAGTGCTGGCTTGGTGGTTGCATAATCTTTTAGACCTTGGCGGTCTTGGAAGCTCTTTATTTCTCCTTCCATTTTGAAAGTCAACCTTGCTGGGTACATTATCCTTGGTTGCATATTTTTGTCTTGTAACTTCCTGAATATGTCTTGCCAGCCCTTTCTGGCTTGCCAGGTTTCTGTGGAAAGGTCTGACATTATTCTGATGGTCCTCCCTGTATAGGTAAGGGATCGCTTTCTCTTAGCTGCCCTTAAGACATATTCTTTGGTTTTATGATTCGAGAATTTTACTATTATGTGCCTGGAGGTTTTTCTGGTCTCATTGATCTTGGGGGGTGTCCTCTCTGCTTCTAGGACATGAACATTTGTTTCATTCCCCAGATTTGGGAAATTTTCATCCATGATTTGTTCAACAATATTTTCTAGGCCTCTCTCTCTCTCAACTCCTTCGGGGATTCCAATAATTCTGATATTGGAGCGTTTCATGGCATCATTCATTTCCCTTATTCTGTTTTCTTGGGATTTTAGCTGTTTGCTTCATGACCTCTCTTGCTCCTCCTTCTTAATCCATCTGTCTTCTAAATCACTGATATGATCTTCAGCTTCACTTACTCTGGCTGTTAGCATATTTAAATTAGATTGTATATCATCTATAGCCTTTCTAACCTCAGCTTTCATTTTTGTTACTATGGCTTCCACTTTGAGACTAATGTTCTTTTCTAAATTAACTATTGCTTGGACTATTGCTGCCCTGAATTCCATTTCTGTCATATTGTTTATGTTCATTTCCAGTAATTCTGTGACCGAGGTTGCAGTCTCGGGGTTTTTCTTCTGCTGGATGTTCCTTCTCCGAGTCATTGTGGCAAGGAGTGGTTGAGGGGGTGTATGACTAACTATATCAGCCTCTATCTAGGTGGATTGGTCGTTGGAAGGTTTTGGAGCAACCAGAATTCACCACCGAAAAGGGAGGAGAAAGAAAAAAGAAAACGGAAGAGAGTAAGCAAGAAAAGAAACCCCTGCCAGGGTGGGGCCCAGTGATAGGATTTATATGGTACAAAATTGTTACAGGGTAAAGGAAAGGGTTATCAAGGGTGAATGAAGAGATCTAAAAGCGAAGCACAACCTATATGACCCTCAAGACCAGTATTTATATAATATAAAAGCAAAGACAATTTCACAAACACACTGACGAACTAGAATGGGAAGGTGGGGGCAGACACTCCTTGTAGGCAAGGAATGCCTTTCAGACGCTCCCAAGTTTGTCTTGTTATTATTGTTGGAGGAGCCCACTTACAAAAGATATAGTGAGATTAGAAATGGTTGTATATAGGGGTAGTACTGAATAGGGATGTGGGATTGACTTGAGGCTTATAACTACATGTACACGTAAAAGAGAGAATAAAGGAAAGAGGAGAGAAGAAAGGGAAAAATAGAGAAAGCAAACAGGGAAACATGAGGCAACAACAAGGGCAGAAAATGTAAGAGTGTGTTTGAAAAAATTTCAAGGTTAAAAAAAAAGAAAAAAATTATGGGGTGCTGTATTGAGTATCACGTTTTGATAAAAAGGGGGTTAAAAATTGAAGGAATAAAAACCGTGAGAATGTATTTTTCAGCTTATGATGGAAGCTTTAAAAGTAAAAATAGAAAAAAGTTTAAAAAAAGGTGGAAAACTATCAATAAGTTGTAGGGCTTTTGGTACTTGTGGTCAGTGCCAGGAGTTTAATAAATCGCCTTTCCCCCAATTTGGGGTTTTGCAGTTTGAGTGTTGTCCTCCTGAGCTTCTGGCTTGCTCTCTAGGGGTGGGGCCTGTGGTGTAGTTTCAGTCCTTCTACCTGGGCTGCGTCTCTCTGCCCCCTTGCTAGAGGCTGGTCTCCATGGTACCCAGGTTATCAGGTTACAATTCTCTGGTGGCGGAGCGTTGTTCTTTTATGGCTGCTGAGGAAGTCAGGTCAGAGCAAGATGTCTGCGCCCAGACCTCCTTCCCAGAGAGAGCCTTTACCCAGAGAGGGGCTCTTTCCCACCTCCCGGTTGGCAGCCTGTCACAGCCTGGCATGCGCAGAGGCTGGATTGATCTCTACCCACACCCCCCATTTGTCGCTTCACTCCCGCACCTCAAAACCACAACTCCTTTTGGATTGCGCGACCTTGTCTGCACCCCGGGACCCGAGGTCTCTCCGGTCCCATGCAAGTCTGTAAAATCGCCTTCCCTGGGGTGTCCGCGCCAGGCCCATGGGGTGGAGGGAAGAGGGAGAGAAAGGCAGCGGCCGAAAAATAGAATCCACGCCCGCCACTCTCGCTGAGATCACCCATGCCCCGAAGCCCTGCTTCTCTGGCTTAAGCAGTGGGGGGATAGACTCCGCACCCCAGCCCCTCTAAGTTCCCTGGAGCTGCGGGGCACTTCCTCTCCCTGCAGATTCCCGTCTCCCTGCTGCCGCAGAGGAAAAACTGATTTTGCACCTCACAGGGCACTCTCTGTCCCTGCAGGTCCCCGTCTCCCCACTCCAGTGGTGGCAGCGGCGGCGAAAGAAAAGTCTCCTTGCCTTGCTGCGGGCTCTGCTGTGTTCCCGATTCTGTCTTGCCCCGATTCAGACTGTAATCTGCTGTTATTCCTCACTCACAGAGCTCTTTCCTGTTGTGGTATTCGCTTTCAATGGTTCAGTTTTGTGGGCTTCCTCCCCCACTCCCCTGTCTCTGGGGGCAAGCCTCTGGTCCCTCTCACTTGTTTCTACCTTTTTGCGGATGGTTTTTGTCTCCAGAAGTGCAAAATATCACATTTCAGTCTGATTTCTTGGGTGCTCACAGTGGTCCTGCAGTGTTCCTTTTGCTGGAATTGAGTGCAGTTCAGGGAACTCCCCGAAATGCGGTCACCTGGTCTTCCACCATCTTCTTCTCCTACATTCTTCCTTTTTTTTTTTTTTTTTAAGATTTTATTTATTTGACAGTGAGAAACACAGCGAGAGAGGGAACACAAGCAGGGGAGCGAGAAAGGGAGAAACAGGCTTCCCGCCGAGCAGGGAGCCCAATTTGGGGCTCTCTCCTGGGTCCCCGGGATCATGACCTGAGCCGAAGGCAGTCGCTTAACCAACTGAGCCACCCAGGCGTCCCTACATTATTCTTTAATATATATTTGCACCCCATAAGTTCTCCACACACAATATTTTCATATTCTCACCACTGTTGTAATGTTTTCAATACTGGTTTTGATCAGCTCCTGGAGATATAAGAAGGCATAATTCCAAACTGGCAACAAAATATTTTCTATTTATAGCCCTCAGAATGTGTGATGATTAACAACATAGACTGTCCCTTTTCACCCTCCGTTTATTTCCTCAGTTCTCAGATGAGACCAAAAAAAATATTCAATTCACTAAATTGCTGTCATTCATTTGAGTCCAGTTGCAAGCTCCATCATGTTTTCTTACAAAATAATAATAATCTATTGAGGAGATTAAAATCAGTTCATGATGTTATATAATCATTAACTGATTGTTTGATCTTTTTTTAAATCTCTCTTCCTGATTGTATTTTAGACATTAATTATTTAGTAGCACCTCTTTCAGAGTATGAATAAGCTTACGGAACCTAAGAGAAATATAAATATAACAGCTCAGCTGTTTGTTAATAAATTTACCATAAGATTTTGTTGTAAGTAAAATAGAAAGACTTGGAGGTCTCTATAACAATACTAAATGGTCATTTTCTCTTCCCTTTTTTTTTTTTGGAGGGGAGTCCATAGGTTGGTTCATATAGTAGTATAAAAGCAGTGGGTATGTTGAGATTGCTGGAATTATAAAATTTTGGAGGTTCGGAGCACCTAGGTGACTCGGTTAAGTGTCTGCCTTCAGCTCAGGTCATGATCCCAAGGTCCTAGAATCGAGTCCCACATTGGGCTCCCTGCTCAGTGGAGAACCTGTTTCTCCCTCTCCCTCTGCCCATCACTCTACCTACTTGTATTCTCTGTCTATATCTCCCTGTCAAATAAATAAAAATAAAATCTTAAAAAAAAATAAAACTTTGGAGGTTCAAAACATCTTAAATTTTATCCATTCCACACCCTCATTTGAAAAAAAAAAAAAAGAATTAAACACATTAAGACATACTCAAGTGGAAAGAGTATCTCTTCTAATATTAGAGAGGAGCTCTAAATAGCACTTAGAGAACAGGAGCAAAAGCATGTCAAGCAGGTATAGTCCTGTTCTTTGATTTGAGAGTATATGAGGGGAAAATACATTAAAGCCAACCCATTGTCCTACTTCAGAAACAAATGCAAAACACTTTAAGTTTAGTTCATGCCCCAATTAGCCAAACTATTCAGCTATGGGAGAACAGTTGAGGATCAAAACTGCTTTGGGCCATAATGAATAATGAGTGAGCGAATTGACTAATTAATAACGCTGGGATAGTAAGTCACTTCACTGGAGCTTAAATTTTGGAAATCAGGAGCTTCAGAAAAGTGATTAATATTCACTATATAAGGTCAATAAAATTTACTTTTAATATTAGGGAATCCAATTTTACACTTTATAAGCAGAGAAAGAAGGTAACATTAGAGAAGTTTATAATAACAGGGAAACAATTACAATGCAGTTTATATACTCTGATAGGAAAAATAATGGGTCTCATTATTACAGAAGGAAATTCAAAAGGATAATTTTTTATTTCACACATAAAACATTTAAAAATTTAAAGTGGCATGAAGAAACCATATGTTCTACACAATTGTCGTTAAGAATAATTTATCAAACTTGAGACACATTTATTTATAGATAATTTTATATAATGTGGATGTATAGTCAAGGTTTAATTCCTTTAATAAAAATATAATACATAAGATTTAACAAAAGTTATGCTTATCGGGCACTTAGACGGTTACTATTTTTTCTTCTCAATTTCTTTCCATATCTCCTCAATTTCTTTACACTCCATATTCATCAAGATCAATAAGCACATATTATGGCATTTGATCCTCACCTTCTACAATAGTTAGGTTCAAGATTATGTTTAAGGAAATTTCTCAAAGCCTCTCCTACAGCTTTAGATTCTCTTCTCCCTCTTCCATTCTCTCTCGTTCCATATGTCTTTCTCTACGTGTTTTTCTATCTTTCCCTTTTTCATAATATTATGTTAAAAAACAAAACACAAAAACAACAAAATGAATCCTAGGAAGACACATAACACCGTAGAGCTGAAAAGTCAGATAAAAATCATATATTTTAATAATCAACTCTATATAGTGGCATCATAAAAATTAAGTCTCACCTTCTTTAGGCAACATTTCACTTTTACATTCTTGGGCAAACTTCATGGAATCTGTTTCTCTTTCTTAGTTACAAAGTAAAAATTATGTAGCTGTTAAGAGGCAAAGAGTGGGGCCTTTCATCCTCAAAGCCTAACTGACCATGAATACTTTAATTCTTAAATTATTATAGCACACCAAAAAGAATATGCATCTATTTTCAAATTTATTTTTCTAAAAACAGAATTACTAAAAGAGTTATGTTGGTAATTATTAAATAACAGCTCTCTTCTTGAAATGCATAGCACTTAGGATTTGAATCATTCAGTAACATGCATTGAGGGCCATGTATGTCATTGGCACTGAATGTAATTTCTCAAATTCCTTAATCTCCTTTTTATAATATCTCCAAGTTCTATATCTTCTTCTTCTTCACCGAAAATACAGAAGAATCTTATTTCTTTCCCAAAATTAATCTTTCTAGCCATGATTTTCATCTCATTACTTCTTGTTTTATGCAGGAAATTAATGCGTAAATTATTACTTCACATTTTCATGTCTAATCCTTCCTTTTCAAGTAGATGCCTTGTTTGTGTTCTTAAAGCTTTCTAAGGGAGCCAAGCTTCACCATTCACATAGTATTGTTGCACTTACAGAATTGAAAAAACTAAGTAATAATTCAAGGGTCAAATTGTAAATAAAATTTGTTTTGGAAAGCTAGGACTTCTCATTAGTTTGGATAATGATCAATGCTTTTTGTTTGTTTTAGGATCATTGGTCTATTTTGATGGTCTGTGATAGAAGAAGTATAAAGTCAGAACTTGAAATGGATTCATCATATAACTTTTTATGTTTTCAGGGGAGTATCCTTGGAATTGTGCTTTTTTTTTAAGATTTTATTTATTTGACAGAGAGATCACAAGTAGGCAGAGAGGCAGGCAGAGAGAGTGGAGGGAACAGGCTCCCTGCTGAGCAGAGAGCTCAAAGCAAGGAAGAGGGCCTTGATCCCAGGACCTTGAGATCATGACCTGAACCAAAGGCAGAGGCTTTAACCCACTGAGCCACCCAGGCGCCCTGGAATTGTGCTATTAATGATAGAAGGCAACATTGTATCATTAAAAATGTCCTAAATTTCCATAAATGAGATGACTGCTCTTTCCCTAAAATATTCTAAAACCTATAAGCTTCTTGTCTCAGAAGGAAGATCTTTTTCCTGACCACATCTTTATTTTGATAATAATAAAATATTTGTATTTTAACACTTTTTCCAGATTTCTTTAGATATGTTTGACATGTAAAACTGTGTAAATTTAAGGTGTGTAATGTGATGATTTGATACAAGTATATCTCATGTGTTTACCATGATAAGATTAATTAATACATCCTTCACTTAACATGATTACCATATTGTTTTTGTTACTGTAAAAACATTTAAAATTTATTCTCATAGCAATTTTCAACACAGTACTGTTAACTATAGTCACCTTACATTAGATCCCTGCAACTTACTCTTCTTATAACCTGAGGTTTATACCTTTTGACCATCTTCTCCTCATTTTCCCCATGCCCTTTCTCGTGACAACCTGTTTCATTCTTTGCTTCTATGAGTTCAGCTTCATAGAGTCCACATATAAGTGAGATCATACTGTATTTATCTCTTTCTGTCTGACTTATTTCACTTAGTATAATGCCCTCAAGCACAATACAGATATCGATTTCCTTCTTTCTCATGGATGAATAATATACTATTACATAGATGATAGATAGATAGATGATAGATAGATAGAAGGTGACATATGATAGATAGATGATAGATGACAAAAGAAAGAAGAAAGAAAGAAAGAAAGAAAGAAAGAAAGAAAGAAAGAAAGAAAGAAAGAAAGAAAGAAAAACAGACAAACAAACATAGGGATACAGATACAGGTCACACTTTCTTAATTCATTCCTCTGTCAGTAAACAAGTTATTCACATATCTTGGCTGCTGTGGATAATGTTGCAATGAACATGGGATCACAGATATCTCTTTGATACTCTATTTCTCTTTCTTCAGATGTATATCCAGAAGTTGCACTGCTGAACCATTATGGTACTTCTATTTTTAATTCCCTGAAGAACTTCCATGCTGTTTCTACAGTGACTACACAAATTTACATTTCCACCAACATTGCACAAGGGTTCCTTTTTATCCACATGCTTACCAGTATTTGATATGTCTTGTCTTTTTGATAGTAGCCATTCTAAACAGTGTGAGAATGTATCTCACTGTGGTTTTGGTTTGCATTTTCCTGATACAAATGAGTGACATTGGGTGCTTTTTCATACACCTGTTAGCCATTTGTGATCTTTTTTGTAAAAATGTCTACTCAGTCCCTTTACCCATATCTTTTTTGCCATTGAGTTGTATGAATTCCTTATTTATTTTAGATATAAATCCTTAGCAAATACATAATTTGCTAATATTTTCTCCTATTCTAAGGTTGCCTTTTCCTTTTGTTAATTGTTTCTTATGCTGTTCACAGATTTTTTAGTTTGATGTAGTCCCACTTGTTGGTTTTTTGCTCATGTTGCTTGTACTTTTAGGATCATATCCAAAAACTTCTTGCTAGGAGCAATGTCAAGGAGATTTTTCCCTATTTTTTAATTCAAATATTTTTATAGTTTTATTTCTTACATTTAAGTCTTTAGTCCACTTTGAGTTATTTTTTGTGAATGGTACAAGACAGGAGCATGATTTTATTCTTCTGCATTAAATATCCATTTCTGCAACATCAATGATTTATTAAGATAATTACCTTTCCACACTGACTATTCCTGATTCCCTTATCAAATATTAGTTTAATTACTAAGTAACATAATGACTATTTTGTTTCCACTTTCCCAAATTCTCCCATCTTCTGGGTTGATACAAACAGAACAAGATAAATATCAACCTACAGATCATGATGACTACACTGTAGATGACTGAGAATTTATGTAGAAAAGCGATTGTCTCCCTCTCCCCAGCTTGAGAGAGAAGCTCTAATATAGCGCTCTAATATAGACAAATTCTCCCTGGGATGAAAAGGGGAAAGCTCAAGGGTACTTTCCCTTTGGACTGTAAATAAATGTCTCTAGGGTGAAAATAAAACCAGAGCCATTTAGTTTACAAACTATGCAAGGTATCCAAGGCTCATCCTGCTTTGAAATGCAAACATTTACCTGGGAGAGTTAAACCTCTTATCTCTCAGTAATTTCCAAGACTTCTTTGATCCCTGTCTTAGTAAAGTCTGTTTGTAAAGCCCTAACCATGCAAAAACCAAAAGATATTTTCTCTACAATACTACACGTATGTCCACATGAAAACTTGTACACCTATGTTCATAACAGATTTATCTGTAGTAGCCAAAACCTGGAAATGAACCAAATGTTCTTCAAGGGGCAGCCAGTTAAGCAAACTGTTTGATACTACTTAGAAATACAAAGGATTATACTACTGACATATGCGGGGAGTTGGATGGAGTTCGCTCGAAGGAATGATTCTGAGTGAACAGAGACAATATTGAAAGATTATATTCTGTACGATTCCATTTATATAACATGCTCAATGTGACAAAATTATAGACGATGGATTCTGTTACCAAAGTTGGTCCTTTCTTTCCTTTTTTTTTTTTTTTTAAGATTTTTATTTATTTGTCAGGGAGATTGAGAGCACAAGCAGGCTGAGTGGCAGCCAGAGGCAGAGGGAGAGGGAGAAGCAAACCCCCTGCCCAGCAAGGAGCTCGATAAGGGACTGGCTCTCAAGACGCTGGAATCATGGCGAACGGCAGCTGCTTAACCAACTGAGCCACCCAGACATCCCTCAAGTTGGTTCTTTCTTTGGTGAGTCACAAGCAGAGACCACACCAGGTGGAGTTGCCTCATGAAGGCATCTTTTGGTGTACAAGTAAAAGACCACAGGGAATCATTTCCAAAGCTGTGACTGCCCCTCCTCCAAATAGAGGGAAGCAAGTTTCTTTTATTAGGGTTTGGGATGAATACTCAAAGGGGGATTAGAATTATAATGAGGCTGAAGTAAGAGTCAGGCGCTTCTGGCACTCTGATTCATCTGCACAGACGTCATCCTCACATGCTTCTTTTTCCGTTCTACCAATTTGTTAGTTTTCATCTCCTTTGAGATACATGCACACACACATGTATATATGTATATATATATACACATCATGTATATCATATGTAACATAAGAGAGATAATGTGTGTATATACACGTGCGTGTGTGTGTGTGTGTGTACACACACATTTCATTGCTTCTAATTTGCTTTTGGGATTGCAAGGCCCCAAATATTTACTGTCTAGCCCTTTACAATAAGAGTTTATCAACCCTTGACTAGTCCTTCCATTTGAAGATTCTATAATGTCAGTTATACTTTTCAGTTTTGTTCTTTGTTTTGTTTTTTGCCAGGGGTGGGGTTGTATGGAAGATTATCTTCCTCTAATTTGTTTACCCATGAAGAATCTCCAATTTTTTTGCCTTAAATTATAAGCCTGGAGTTAATATACTAGTAGCCAAATAATAAAATTAGACTTTGCCTTTGCTTTCCCTGAGTTCTAAGTTCTACAAATTATCTTTAGGGAATAATTTTCTGACCTCTTGAGGGGTTGTATGAATGGTACTGAAGGTGGAGCTCAATGAATTTGCAGCAGAGGTGGTGGGTATTCAGTGTTGAGCTGCTTCCTTCACAGTCTCTCATGCAATGATTAATTTCATAACCACACTTTATCCTTACCTTTTAAGGTTCTTAATGTCTCTGTTGCTCAACTTTTCTGGGATTCTAAAGGAAGAAGTTTGAATCTTTCTCATTCCCTACCCCCTTTTTTGTCCATAAGGAGCTATATCATTTTAATGTATTTCCATATTTCAGTGAAATTTCATGACAGATTGGATATATTTTTTTGTGATTAATTTTCCAAGTTTAATGAGAAGTCTATTTCCTTATATTTAAAATAGCTAAATATGTAGGGAAGATTATTCTGGCTATTATAACCTTTTTTCTAGTGAACTAAAACATTTCATCAGAGTGATTTCAGGAATAATCAAATGTTTTCTGGCTTTGCAACTAATGTCAAACAAATAAGCCTAAAAGTCAAATGACATATAAATTTATATTGTCAGTACTGGAGTAAAACTGAAAGTCTCACTTGAACTAATTCTGTTTCTGCTATCTAAAATTCAGGAGTCTAAAAAATTCACCAAATTTTGTATGTGCACTGCTATTTTACAATGAGAAAATATATGAAATGATGTAAATCTTATATATTATTCTACAAATAGGAGGCATCCTTTTGCTGTATTAGACTTTATTGCTTTTGGATTGATTATATGCAGATATAAAAAAGGCAGAAAATGTAGAATGGGAGTAGTAACTGAAGTGGAAATTCAATGCAGACTCACAAGGTTTTGCCAAATTTCCTTACACGGCTCCTATCCTGCTCAATGCCCTGGGGCTTTATGCTGTCTAAACTACTCCATGAAAATGCCCGTGCTCCTTGAAGTGTAACTGCATGCTCAATTAGGTACAGAATTGTCAGTTTCAAGCAGCAAGTTAGACCCATCTTACTAAAAATGAACCCTACAAAACCTATCTTCTGAGGCAGCTTTTCCAGGATCCTACCTATACACTGACTATACCACTCAACTGCTGTGGAAGAATTGTGCACAGTTGTACAAACTGTCTCAAAGCACTGTTGGGGTATTAAATTTAAAGAGCAAAGGGACAATGAAGCCAAGTTAAAAAAAAAAAAATCATAGCACAGGGATTTAAAGAAATCCTTACCCCTGGCAAGCCTTTTTTTACAGATTGTGTGTGGCAAGTTTTTGTACCCTAGAGAATAAATATGGAGATTTAACTTCTACTAAAATAATATTAATCAATAATCTGATATTTTAAAATATGGAAGTATCCACACTGAATTGAACTATTTTAAAAGGGATTAATAAAAAGCCAAAAATTAATGGTTGTGGAATGAATTTAAAATATCCCTACGAAAGTATTACATAGAACACTAGCTTAGAGAACTTGAGACATGACTTTAAATCTCTGCATTACTATCTTAGACAAGGTATATTTAATTTCTAAACATTAATGGATTAATCTCTGAATTAGGTATGATTTTACCTTGGAATATTATTGTGAGCATTAAATAAAGATTCTATAATTAAATTCCTAATTCAGTAGCTGGCAAATGGCTGACATTCAAAATACAATGAGTATTATTTTCCTTTCCTGCATGCTATTATGTTGGTTCTAATCCTCTCTTCAACTCTATCAAATCATCTATCTTTAAACTCTACAAAATCACCTAGTAACTGAGGTACTTAGTTTTATAGAAAGAGATCTAATTTTGAAATCTAGTGTCTCAGTTCTATTTCTGGGGGAATGCTTTGCAATTAGATCATCAGTCTTACTTCCAATACAAAATGTAATACAGAGTTTTCCAGGGCAGCGTATATGGGAGAGACACCCCAGATCAGTAAAGACATTTTTTGCATTCTTCAGGCAGTTAATGAGTTACCACCTCTGGTTCCCCCAAATCCTAAAATAAAATTAATATCTTTCCAGATCCTTCTGGATTAAGATTGGAATATAGAGCTAGGCAGTTAATGAATTTCATGGTCTGTGACTAATCTATCTTTGTAGAACAGACAACACAACCTTGGGCCTCAGCCAAATTTAGACCCTTTTCTTTCTGGGAATATCTCAAACATTATTCCTATAGTAGCTTTACTCATGACATCCTTTTGCTACAGGATTCTTTATTTACCCTTATAGTACCAATAAAATCAAGTAAATCTACACTGACTCATGGTATTAATTAAGTCTGTTTTTCCTTGATCCTGGGAGCTATTAATATCAAAACCACTTTTGGAATTTAATTAAACTGCAAATCCTTGATCCCCACTCAAGACCAATTGAATCAGAATATTTGGGCTAGCACAAGGGAGCTTGTGCATACTGAAAATTGAGAACTACTAATAATAGAAATAGATAATGGATGATAGATAAATAGATGATGGATAGATGATAGATGAAAGATAGAGAGAAAAGAAGAGAAGAGAGAATGAAAGGAAAGAAGAGAAAGAAAAAGAGAGAGAGAGGGAAGGAGAGATCTGCTTTAACAACGTACCACAAACAGGGTAGCTTAAAAACCTCAGAACTGTGTTTTCTCACAGTTCTGCAGACTAGAAGTCTGAAATCCAAGTGTGCCAAGTTGGCTGCTTCTCGAGGACACTCTATTCTCTGCCCCGCTCCCAGCTTCTCTCCAATCCATGGTGGTCTTCGGCTTTCAGTTGCATCCCTCCAGTCTCTGCCTCCTTCATCTTATCTGCAATCTTTTTATGTCACCATTTCCAAATTTTCCTCTTTTAACAATATCAGTTACTGAATTAAGGATCAGCCTAGTTCAATATATGACCTTATTTTCACTTGCTAATATCTGCATAACCATATTTTCAAGTCAGGTCACATTCATAGGTACTGGAGGTTAGGATTTCAACATACCTTTTTGAAGGGGACAAAATTAAACCATCAACTAATACATACATTCAATCATGTCATGTTGGGTTACGGGCCAGAAGAAAACAACCTCAAAATCTTATTGACTTAAAAAAAATAAATGTTTATCTGTTACTCTTGTTGTATTCTATCATGGGACTCATTCTGACAGAACCTCCAGATCTGAAGCCTCATTAGTCACCATTCTAATGGACAGCATTGCCAAATCATATACTAGCTTTTAAAGCCTTTTGCTCAAAAGTGTCAAATGTTTTTCTGTTCATCTTCCATTGGCCAAAAAAATCAAATTGCCCCTTAAAATTTATAAAGATACCTACAAAATTTGTACTAAAGTATGATCTAGCCATACGCCTAGAAAAAGAAATTTAATTAAAGAAAGTCACATAAACTATAGGGGGGATTCACATATCCTTAATATACTTTTATTGTTCTTCCAAGTTTTTATTTAAATTTCAGTTAGTTAGCATAGAGCATAATATTAGTTTCACGTGTAGGATTTAGGGATTCATCACTTACATATAACACCCAGTGCTTATCACAAGTACCCTGCTTAATACCTACCACCTATTTAATCCATCGTCCTGCCCACCTCCCCTCTAGCAATACTCAGTTTGTTCTCTATAGCTAAGAATCTCTCTTATAGTTTGCCTTCTCTCTTTTTTTTCCTCATTCCCCTATGTTCATCTGTTTGTTTCTTATATTCCACATATGAGTGAAATCATATGGTATTTGTCTTTCTCTGACTGACTTATTTAGCTTAGCATGATATACTCTAACTCATCTAGCTCCATCCACATGATTACAAATAGCAAGATTCCATTCTTTTTTATGACTGAATAATATTCCACTGTGTATATATAATATATATATAATTCCAAAATAGATAGATGATAGATAGATAGATAGATATAGATAGATGATAGATAGATAGATAGATAGATGATAGATAGATGATAGATAGATAGATAGATAGATATAGATAGATGATAGATAGATAGATAGATGATAGATAGATGATAGATAGATAGATAGATAGATAGAGTGAGCAAATTTATGTATATATGTGCCACATCTTCTTTATCTGTTCATCAGTTGAACATTTGGGTTCTTTCTGTAATTAGCTAGTGTTAATAATGCTGCTATAAACATCAGTGTGCGTGTATCCCTGTGAATCGGTATTTTTTTATTGTTTGGGTAACTAAGAGTGCAATTGCTGGATTGTATCTTTAATATAATTTTAAAAGAATAAGCACAGAGTGGAGAAAAAAGTACTCTAGGTAAGGCACATTTTGGAACTTAGAATAGGCATAGCCTAATTCAGATTTGAAAACCTCAAGTGGAATAATTTAAAATTGTACTCAGAGTATTAATATGAGTTTTCAAAAATGAGTTAAATTACTGCCAACACTCATTGGCACTTGTTATGTTAAGTGTTAACAGAAGGTTAGCTAAGCAGTCTTCTTCTTTCAAAGCTGCATCTGTTTTTTATTTTCATATGCCTCTAAACAAGCAATATTGCTTGTCATTAAGTTAGTGTGTCATTTATGGAATCTAGCATATGGTTAACCCAATCATAATTAAAGAAATGATTAAGCATAACTCTGATAAAATTAAATTTCCACAAATACTAGTATGATTACAGTTTTTAGTTTGTGAAAGGTGTACACATATTTAAAGTCATTAAGAATGAATAATTAGATTACATTTGGAAACCAATACTCAATAAAGCAAAAGTAATGCAAAATATGAAGACTGTATTTGTACAGTTATTCAGAAAAGAAAATACAAATACAAACAAATGTGCAAACTTTGAAAAATTTCCATACAAATGGCTTATCAGTTACAGGTGTAAACAGCTTATTCATTAATTTTCAACCAATTTTTAGAGCTTAACTGTAAAAGAGGAAAAACTTTTCTGTGTTCCTCCTAGATATAGTAGCTGAGGAGTTTGTGAATTAAACAAACAACACACCAATTAATAAGAAAAAAGACATACATTTTATTAATTTTTAATAGAGGAATTGGACTGGGAGGAAGGCTACATATGGGAAAACAAAAAAATTTAGGAAAAATAAATGGGTTCCTAGGAGAACATACAGAAGGTATAGTTTATGACAATATTTGTTTTGGTATGGCGTGAGGTTTTTTTTACCTCTTCTCCTGTGGGAAGAGTCAATTATCCTTGATTGATGTTATTCCCAGGGAGGTGATTTATAATAAATTTTTTTTGGAAGATCTCTTTTTCATCAAATAAAGAGAAAATTTGTTGGTTCTCAAGATTTCTTCATCTCAAATTAGTTCTTATTCCAGAGCATCATACTTTGGATTATCACATTGTCATGTTCTTCATAACCATATCACTGATGTAATTATTTCAACAAAATTACACTCTAAAAAATCTACTGTGTTCCTGATGTCAGCTCACAAAACAATCCAGAAATGTCCCTAACCACCAAGAAGCTCATTCTCTTACAATATAAAATATTCACATATAAAACTCAAATTTTCACAGTGAGACAATGCTGTTTAATATTTATCCATCACACCTCTCTCTAGGTTGTGCTCTCTCCAGAGATGGAGTAAAAGAAGTGAGAAGCTGTAAGGAGAGCTTAAGAGTTACTTGACTGGTACTGTTATTTAATTTCAGATAGGTCCCTCCTTGCCCATAACTGTCCCCCAGTGGTCAAGCATTTCTCAACCTTATATCCTTATAAATAACCAAGAAAAATGTTTGTAATTTATGGTCAGTACTAACTCATTTTCCAGCCACTTAGTATCCAGTAGCAACTGAAATTTCTTTCCCTAATGTTTGTTTTCCTTTTAAAAGGCCCCTGTATCAAAGCAAGAGCTAAGACTTGAAGTACAGTTTTATGATTTACAATTTGACTGAAAGGCTAGTAACTTTCTTCAGTCTGTGTGAATGACTTTTAATATTTCCCTCCTTTTGTTATTATCTATTTCCAAAGCTCATACTATATTTTTAATTTTTGATCTCTTCTTTGTATCTCAGAGCTTATTGCTCATAATTTTTTTATTAAAACATTCCCTATTTAATTCAGTTAAGTGTGAAAATAAAACATTTTAAAATTTTATAAAGACAAAAACAACTTAGAGTTTAATGTTTTCTTTTAAAGTAGACACCCATGGGGCACCTGGGTGGCTCAGTTGGTTAAGCGACTGCCTTCTGCTCAGGTCATGATCCCAGAGACCTGGATCAAGCCCTGCATCAGGCTCCCTGCTCAGCGGGAAGCCTGCTTCTCCCTCTCTCAACTCCCCTCTCTCGTTTGTGCTCCCTCCCTTGCTGTGTTTCTGTCAAATAAATAAATAAAAATATTTAATTAAAAAAAATAGGGTGCCTGGGTGGCTCAGTGGGTTAAAACTTAGTCTTTGTCTTGTTCCTGATGTCACAGGAAAAACTGGGTATTTCACCATTTAGTAGACATTAGCTGTGAGTTTCTAATATATGGCTTTAATTATATTGAGGATGTCATCTTCTATCCTTTTTAAAATGCTTTTGTCATTAAAAGGTGTTGAATTTTGTCAATCAAATCAAACCTCTGCCTTCGGCTCAGGTCATGATCTCAGTGTCCTTGGATCCAGGCCCGCATCAGGATCTCTGCTCAGCAGGGAGCCTGCTTCCTCCTCTCTCTCTGCCTGCCTCTCTGCCTACTTGTGATCTCTCTGTCAAATAAATAAATAAGATCATAAAAAATATAGACACCCATGTAACCAGCAACCAAATAAAACATGAAACTTTGCCAGCACTTTAGAAGCCTAATATTTGCACATTCCAAATTACAAGTGTCTCTGTTTTCCCAAAAGTTATTATGGTTCTAACTGCATGTCATTCCTTTATTTTTCTATGTAATTATATAAATTAAATATTTATATAAAATGAAATGATACAGAAGCAATTTGTCTCAATTCTTTAAATACAGCAAAATTGATTTTTTTCATTTTCCCATTTTATGGGCAATGAGTTTCTATTTATTTTTCTCTTTTTAAGTGTCTTTCAACAATTGTTTTATAGTTTTCATTGTACAAGGCTTTCAGCTCCTCAGTTAATTCCTAAGTATCATCTCTTTTTGCTGCTATTATAAATGGAACTGACTTTGTAATTTTGTTTTCAGATGGTTCATTGTTATAGTACAGAACTGCAACTGATTTTTGTGGGTTGACTTTTACTTGCCACTTTGCTGAATTCATTTTATAGGAATGTGAATTCCCCCACATTTTGGGGGAGATCTTTAGGGTTTTCTATATATAACATCATATAATCTGTGAACAGAGATAATTTTACTTCTTTTTCCAATTTAGGTGACTTTTATTTCTTTTTCTTGCTTAATTTCTCTGGCTACCGTCCCAGTACTATGTTAAATAAAAGTAGTGAAAGCAGGCATCTTTGTCTTGTTCCTGATGTCACAGGAAAAACTGGGTATTTCACCATTTAGTAGACATTAGCTGTGAGTTTCTAATATATGGCTTTAATTATATTGAGGATGTCATCTTCTATCCTTTTTAAAATGCTTTTGTCATTAAAAGGTGTTGAATTTTGTCAATCAAATCAAAATCAAATATTTTTTTGTGTGTCAGTTGCTATGATCATGTGGGCTCCCCACCCCTTCCACTCCCCCACCCCTGTTTTCCTATGTCTTGTGTTTTTTCTGTTACAGGGTATATTCCCTTGATCAACTTTTGTATGTTTAAGCATTCTTACATTCCAGAAACAAATTTGCTTGCTCATGGTATTTATATTTTTTTAATATGCTGATGATTTTTGTATGCTAGAATGTTGTTGAAGATTTTGGAATCAGTGTTCTTATAAAAGCAATTGGTTTATGGTTCTTGTTTGTTTTTTCTTGGCAATGTCTTTTCTTGGCTTTGGTGTTAGGGTAATGCTAGCCTCATAGAATGAATTAGGACATGCTCCCTCCATCTCAAGTTTTTGTGTTTTTTGTTTTGTTTTTTTAAATATTTTATGTATTTATTTGATAGAGAGAACACAGCTAGAGAGGGAACACAAGCAGGGGGAGTGAGAGAGGGAGAAGCAGGCTTTCTGCCAAGCGGGGAGCCTGATGGGGCTCGATCCCGGGTCTCCAGGATCACAACCTGAGCCGAAGGCAGTCCTTTAACCAACTGAGCCACTGAGGCGCCCCCCATCTCATGTTTTTAATAAAGTTTGAAAACGATTGGTGTCACTTCTTGAAATGTTTAGTAGAGGAGATCACGGTGGTTCAGTCAGTTAAGCATTTGCATTCAGCTCAGGTCTTGATCCCTGGGTCCTGGGATCCTGTGGAGTCAGGCTCCCTGCTCAGCAGGGAGTCTGCTTCTCCCTCTCCCTGTATTCTTCCCGCCTGCTTGAGCTCTCTCTCTCTCTCTCAAATAAATAGATAAAATCTTTTTAAAATTAATAAATGTTTAGTAGAATTCACCAGTGAAACCATCAGACCCAAGGCTTTTCTTTTTTTGGAGACTTTTAATTATAGATTCAATCTCTTTAGTGGTCACAAGTCTATTGATATTTTCTACTTCTTTATGATTTAGTCTTGGAAAGTTTTGTGCTTCTGGGAATTTGTCCATTTCATCTAGCTTGCTCAATATTTTGATTTACAATAGTTGAAAGTACTATTTTATTATCTATAGATTTATCTCTATAGATTCAATAGTAACATCCCTATTTTCATCTCCAATTTTAGTAATTTGAGTCTTCCTTTTTGTCTTAGTCCATATAGCAAAAAGTTTATCAATTTTGTTGAACTCTTCAAAGAACCAATTTTTGGTTTTATTGATTTTTCTCTCATTATATTAGTTGCTTCATTTAATTCTACTCTAATCTTTATTATTTTCTCCTTTCAACTAGTTTGGGGTTTAGTTTATTCTTCTTGTTCTAGTTTCTTCAGCTGTAAAGTGAGTTTTTTTTGAGAGCTTCTTGTTTGTTTGTTTGTTTTTTTAAACTAAGCATTTATAACTAAAATTTCCTTTTAGCATTGCTTTTAGTGCAGCCCACAAATATAGGTATACTGCATTTTCATCTTCTTTAATTTCTATATATTTCCCCATTTCACTTTGATTTCTTCTTTGATACACTGGTTGTTTAATAGTATATTAATTTCCAAAATGTGATATTTCCCATTTTATTTTTGTTATTATTTTTTAACCTCATCTCATTGTAACCAAAAAGACACCTTGTATCTTTTAAGCTTATTGAGAGTTAATTTGTGGCCTGATATATTATTTGTCCTGGAAAATGTCCCATATATACTTCATAAGGATATGTGTGCTATTGTTGCTAAGATCTAGTTGATATACTATGTTTTTTAAATTGTCTGTTTTCCCAGGCATCTGGATGGCTCAGTTGGTTAGGTCTCTGCACTTGGTTTTGGCTCAGGTTGTGATCTTGGGGTTGTGAGATTGAGCCCCTCATTGTTCTCCATGTTCTATATGGAGTGGACTGGGGACTCCCTCTCCTCTATCCTTCCCCTCTCTCTAAATAAATAAATGATTATTTTAAAGAAATGAATAGTCTATTTCCTTACTTATCTTCTGTCTGATTGTTCCATCCATCATTAAGGGTAGTGTATTAAAGTCTCCAGCTGGGACCCCTGGGTGGCTCAGTTGGTTAAGCGACTGCTTTTGGCTCAGGGCATGATCCTGGAGACCTAGGATGGAGCCCCACATCAAGCTTCCTGCTTTGGCTGGAAGTCTGCTTCTCCCTCTCTCAGTCCCTCTGCTTGTGTTCCCTCTCTCACTGTGTTGCTCTCTGTCAATTAAATAAATAAAATCTTAAAAAAAAAAAGTCTCCAGCTGTTATTTTAGATCTATTTTTCCCTTCAATTATGTCAGCTTTTGCTTCATATATTTTTGTGGTCTATTATAAGGTACATGTTATGTATCCTGTATTGAACATTTTAACAACATAAAAATGTCCTTTTTTGTGTCTTGTAACTTTATTTTTTGGCGGAGCGGGGCGGAAGAGTCCTTAAAGTCTATTTTATTTTTAATTGGAATAGCCACCACTGCTCTTTCGCTTACTATTTGTATGGACTATCTTTACCTATACTTTCACTTTCGATCTTTTTGTATGTCTGGATCTAAAATGAGTCTCATTAAAAAAAAAGCAAACAAAATCAATAAAATGAGTCTCTTGTAGATTGCATATAGTTAGGCCACATATTTTAATCCTTTTTGCCAATCATTATCTTTTGATTAAAGTTTAATCCATTTGCATTTAAAATAATTACTGATAAGGTGGAATTAAATTTCATCATTTTGTTGTTTGTTTTCTATAAGGCCTATACTATTTTTATCCCTCAGCTTCTACATTACTATTTTCTTTTTTGTTTAGTTATTTTTAGTGATATATTTAAATTTCTTTCTCGTTTCTTTTTGTGTATATTTTATAGCTGCTTTTCTTTTTCTTGTGGTTCCTATGTGAGATATGTTTGACATCCTAATGTATAATACTCTATTTGGAATTTACAGCAGCTTGATTTCAATAGCATACAAAAACTATTCTTTTACAACTCTGTCCCCATATCTTTCAGTTATTGATATCACAAAATTACATTTGCAGACGTGTGTTGCAAAGATATGTTAATAATCCTTTTCAATGCTTTAGTCTCTTAAATCATATAGAAAACCAAAAGTGGGGTTACAATTATACAATTGGGGGTATAATAGAACAAATGTTATGATGACACTAGCTTTTATTTTTTTATTTTTTATTTTATTTTTTAAAAGATTTTATTTATTTATTTTACAGAGAGAGAGAGAGCACAAGTAGGCAGAGAAGCAGGCAGAGAGAGAGAAAAGAGGAAGCAGGCTCCCTGTGGAGCAGAGAGCCCAATGTGGGCCTTGATCCCAGGACCCTGAGATCATGACCAGAGCTGAAGGCAGAGGCCTTAACCCACTGAGCAATCCAGGTACCCTTTTATAGCTTTTATAAAAGTAAATTATTTTTGTAGCTTTTATAATTGTCTATATGTTTATCTTAACTGAGTTCTTTAGTTCTTCATACAACTTCCAACTGCTGTCTAAAATTTCTTTATCCTGCATGGTATTTGTTATCTGTGAAAGACTCATCATTTAAGATCTTAAGGGTGTTGAATTCTGAAAGAGTTCACACTGTCTTCTATAAACAGTTTCTTGTTCCTAAACTTTGTGCCCATTCACATGTAGTTGGTGACTGTTACCAAATTTTTGGTAGCATAATTTTTTATCATCTCTTAATATGACATTAACATTACTTTTTTTTTTTCTTAAAAAAGAATAGAACAAAAGCTCCACACCTTCTATCTACCAATCACTGTTGATTGAAAGGTTGGTTTTTGAGGGACTGTGTTTGTTTGGTTTTGATTTTATAATAGTTGAAGAAAGTTTCTTTTAGTTTCACAAGTTGTTATTGGTTAGTTGGAATTATGTCAAATTCTAGAAAATCTCTATCAAATTTGCTTCATATGTACATACTTAAAAACATTGTTTTAAAAACATACATATTTCACACATACACTCATACACACACACATACACAGGAATAATGAAAAATTTTATTTTATGCAGTTCCTACCAAAAGAAAAGTGAATGTGTGATATAAGGCTATTATTGTATGTAAGGTATATATTATATTATTGAGTTCATTCCTCACAGGAGAGAATTTCCATTTTTATTATATATCAGTGAGCACTGAACTCTCTGTCTGCAGTTTTACATTCTCCTGATTAGAAATAAGAAATGTAAGCTCTACTATTTCCCCAGCTTACTACCAGGAGAGTTGTAAAGCTGTAGTGCAGGTAGAAGAAATGCAAGGGGAGCCCAATATTGTATTAAGAGTTGAAGAAAGGAGCTGAGAGAGCCAGAAGTCCAAACTAGCTAGCCTGTGTTTACAATTTCACTGGGACATGAAAAGTGTATCCAAACTTCCTTTGTTTGTAATAATCTGTGATATGTGATGGCATTTTTTTATTGTGTTCAATTAGCTAGCACATAGGACACCATTACTTTTTGATGTAATGTTCAATGGTTATTGTGTATAACACCCAGTGCTCATCACCACATGTGCCCTCCTTAATACCTATCACCAGTTACCCCATCTCCCACCCCTTCCCTTCTGTAACCCTCAGTTTGTTCATATATACAATGGAATATTACTCAGCCATCAGAAAGGATGAGTACCCACCATTTGTATCAGTAAGGATGGAACTAGAGGGGTTTATGCTAAGTGTAATAAGTCAAGCAGAGAAAGACAATTATCATATGATTTCACTCATACATGCAACATAAGGAATAATATGGAGGACCACAGGAGAAGGAAGGGAAAACTGATTGGGAAGAAATCAGAGAGGGAGACACACAATGACAGATTCTGGACTCCAGGAGTCATGACAGTCTTTAATTTTTTTAGCCTCTTGAAAGAAAATGAAGTTCTGAGCTACTTTTTATTATTATCCATGAGTTTCTTATTTCATCCAACTCTTCTTAGCTTGTTGTAATTGCTTTCATAATTAAAAATAGCAATACTACTCAATTTTGAAAATTCTATTTACAACTATCTATAGCATGTATCTTTGCAATGAAACAAGATTTCACATGTTTGACCAAATCTATAAAGTAAGCATTTTCCAAGTCAAGTGAGTCTAAGAGGACATCAGTGATGAATATTTAAAATTAGCTGTCCTTGATGAATCACACAATGCATCTTGGTGCTTTGCGATGTGTCATGATATCTTATTTCTTCTTCCCTTGTTTGCTTTCACCTTTGCACATGCTCCTTTTTAAAAAAAATTTCTAGGGCACCTGGGTGGCTCAGTTCGTTAAGCGACTGCTTTTGGCTCAGGTCATGATCCCAGAGACCCGGGATGGAATCCCACATCAGGCTCTCTGCTCTGCGGAAAGCCTGCTTCTCCCTCTCTCACTCCCCCTGCTTGTGTTCCCCCTCTGGCTGTGTTTCTCTCTGTCAAATAAATAAAATCTTTAAAAAAAATTTCTAGTTAATAGCATGTTGCTAAAATCCTTGCACATTTTGTAGAAAAATATTTTTACTGTGGACACAGGCAATGAAATTGACTTTTATTATTGCAAATTAAAAGCTTAGACATCATATATAAATGTAATAAAAGAATAATAAATGACTAACTCTGTAATATCTCTCAGTTGTATCAATTGTCTTTTAAAGGTACTAAAATGTCTCATTTCAAGATGGTATTTGAAAAGGTCATAATTTTCTACTTGGTTTTGTTTACATCCTTGCAATGAAACACAAATTTTAAATAAACATGAAACTGCATCCAGTACTTTTATCTAAATGGCCACTATTTCCTAAATAATTCACTAGATGTATGTTGCTCTTGGTCTCATCTACTTTATTCTTTAGAGAACTGCAGAAAAATGCTGCTATAAAATAACATAATTATCTGCACCTTACAGGTATGGAAAATGAGTCACCAAGAGATTTAAGATGCACACATCTTAAATACAAGAGTTGGGATGAAAACTTAAGCAGGTGTGCTTTATAATCTATATAAGGAAAAAAAATTAAGATTCAGACTATATTGCAAACAACAATACCAAATTTATGCTTCAGATTAACCCTATCTTTATAACTCATTATTCTATTTTTAATTTGAAATTATATTTTTTAAGTAAAATTGAGAAGATACTACAAAAGTTTTGAAATATAAATATTTATTTTATTTTTTGTGATGAATCTGTGTCTTAAGAAGGAACAAAACAAACTAAAGCTATGGTTTCAGGACACCTGGGGTGAAAACTTAAAGTAATTTGAGAAAACCAGAAAATTTAAGAAAAATGTTTATGTATTCCAAGAAATTTTATTGTGTTGCTATCTTTGTTTCTCTTCATTTTTAGTTAGTTTAAAAAAATTTATTCAACCATAGCAAAAATAGGACCCAAAGCTGTATGGTCCATATTGATTTCATGAACAATTATACAGTCCAGGTCCTATTAACCACAACAAAAAGTTGGCAAGATTTGTTGTTTTCTCAACCTCTTATTACATTATTTTATTATTACATATTATATCCTTAAGTTCTTGGGTTCTCTGATATCACAGATCTACTCAGTTGTCTAACTTCCCACCAAATAAACAGCTACATTTTCTACTCTCTACTTTTTTAAAAATTATGAGCTTAAAATAATAAGATGGTATTTGGCTCACTTTGTTGGTAGGTACAATAAAAACCCTTACTGAGACAAAAATTTGAAACTGTTTTTCCTCTCAAATCAAGGAACAATGAAGTTTGGTAAAGTGCTTCAAAATTTTGCTCTACAAGTTTGTAAGATAAATCAAAGAAATGCCTTCTTAAAACATCCAATCTCCAGAACTTCTTTGTATATTAGGAAATATTCATTTCCTAAATTCATATTTAAAAAGAAATACTATGTGATTATTTAGATGTCTTTTCCTAAAAAAAATGTATGCATAGTCTGGGGGGGAGGGGTTATGTTGAAATTAAAAAAAAAAAACAAAAAAAAACTACTATTCCAAAACAGTTTTTATTACTCTAAGGAAGAGAATAGCTTCTTTCATCTGTATATGTGAATAAAATGAAAAATTAAATGTATTGTTATTTGATATTGGGTCAGTCACTGATAATAGAAAATATCAACAGAAAGTATCAAATAACAATACTCAAATGAAAAATAACAACTCTAATGGTAATAATAATAATGGGTTTTCATATCCAGATTTTCCCCTCCTTCACTTCAAATATTCTTTCAGGTTCTTTCTGTTGCAGTCAGGAAGTATACCATCTCTTGAGTATATTTTTTTAATCACGTGCCCCAAGTTCAAATCAACTCTATTGTGTGGGTTTAAATGACTTCAGGATGATCAGTAGTTGGAAATATCTAGGCACACGTAAAATTTACATGATGATAAAATTTATAAGTGGGTTAACAGATTGATTTGGTAAATTACTTCCATGGTTCTTGAGCATGCATTTTGCACAAGTAGGAAGCTATTAATAGGTTAGTCTTTACGCAGTAATTTAGATAATTCCTAGCTAAGGTTTCTGTTTTGAAGACTCCATTTTCCTTTCTGCATAAAGGAACAAGAAGAGAAGAGAAGAAAAAAGGAGAAGAGAGAGAACTAAAATACTTATATTACTCCAAGAATTATTCATACCTAATATATTGGTGATGGATTAATAAAACAAATAAAAATAGTTCATTTTGCCCATAAACAACAACAAAAGATCTTTGTAATATTGCTTTCTCCACTGAGATGCATTAAATGTTATAGTAGTTTCATGCTTCTGGGCGTTATTCTAAAAGTTGGAAATAGAGCTGACAAAATTGGAAATGACTCAGATTATTTATCATAGTTAGAGGCAATTAGTTGCCATAACAATTTTTCTGCCTCTTTGCTCTTAGCAAAATTATAAAACTTCAGCAAGTAGCAGGCCCTAATGCAAGGGCTCTCACTTCCATGAAAGCTTTGAATTCATATTCACATGTGTTATTCAGATTCATGAAGGAAACAATGAGTAGAATGGAAAACTACGAAACTAAAACTTACTGCTATATCATCTTTTCATACTCAAATCATAAAGCTCTTTAAAAGTGTATCATTTATATGACCACAAGATGAGACTGCTGCATCATAAAAGAGAAGAGAAAAAAAGAACTTTTCAGACCACATTGGAAATAATCATATTTGATATACTAGTAAGAAAATGTGGTAGAAAAACTCACTCTGAAGCTATTTATGAAATGTATTTCAGTTCAATGATGGCCTATTATTTCTTCCCATAACCACCTCTCTTACCCACAAGTAGATGTGGGTAAGAGAGGTGGTTATGGGAAGAAAAGACTGTATAAATACTTGCTGCAATTAGTCAAATTCAGAGAATAAAAGTAAGTGGGGAGAGAAGGGAATTCTCAAAAACTTGTGTAGGATCTGGTTGTTGAAAGCAGCCTTCATTTTTAGTTTTGAGGAACTGATGAGGCATGCCTTAATCGAGGAGGACTGGGTGGTTAATCATGAATTTCCAATATATACAGAAAAATCTTGGACACTGCTTTGTCCTGTTATAAGTATATGGGAGAGATATCAGATAGCATTTTTCAGAGATAAGAGACTTCGGTAATTCCTTTCTAACTTTTCCTATTTTTCAGCATTCCCTAGCTCATGATCAGTAGCCCAGCTGGGAAACTTAATATGGTAGTTTTGGCACTTAGGTAATAAATATGTCTCATTCCTGGTCGAGAGGTTTGAATATTTCCTTCAATATTCATTTATTCATTCAATTTTTTTATTGTATCTTCTCTATGAGATTCTTTATATATCCTTAAGAAGACTAAAATGAAAAACTAAAATATTTGGTTATGCAAATATGAATCCTATATTTTAATGGTATTTGTCTCTTCTTCTGTATATTATTAAAAAGGGTGTCACAGACTTCCTAGAATCTGTGAACTAAAGAAAAGATCCCTTGGTTTTAATGTATTTGTACTCTTATGGTTGTCACACACCTTGAAATTAGTATCTTTGAAACCTGGAAATGGCTATAAAATGACACTGTTGTAAGAGACCAGAAGACATTCAGCTCCAATAGGGAAGGGGAAGTGTAGGGGAAGGTATAGGAGAAATATGGATCTGGCCTTTGAACATATTTAGAGAAAAGTAGGTCAGACCAAGATCCCAGGCTGAGGAATTCTCATATATATTGTCTAGTTGTTTTTTTTTTTTTAATTAACCCAGGGAGCATCTGGGTGGCTCACTGGTTAAGTGTCTGCCTTCAGCTCAGGTCATGATCATGGGGTCCTAGGATTAAGCCATGTATTGGGCTCCCTGTTCAGTGGGAAGTCTGCTTGTCCTTCGCCCTTCTGTCCATGTTCCTCCCCCTGCTCCTACTGTCTTGCTCTCTCTCAAAAATATAAAATAAAAAATAAAATCTTTTTTTTTAATTAACTCAGTCTTTCTTTTGATAAATCTAAAAATATTCATCATTTCAGTTAGTGCAGAATGCAAACTGATTAATCCATATTTGTCAATTTATCAACCATGTTAGAGTTGTAATGGGATTTGATTAATGAATAGACTAATAAACACTGTCCAAACAACATGATGAATGATGGACACCCTAGAATGTTGGGAAAGATATATTTGAGGGCAAAAAGTATAGTACAGTGGTAGCTAGGATAAAAGGGCTGAAATCTGACCAAGAGAGTAGAGGGTACACACAGAGCAAGAATCACATTTTCTTGCATTGTTTTTGTGTTGTCACCAAGTCCAAATAATCAGACATGACAGTTGTTACCCTGCACCAACCTTTACTAATGATCAGCAAATATACAAAGCAAGATCTCTAGCATTGAGCCACAGTATTTCAGAAATCCTGAACTGTTGGACACCCACATCAGCCCTTAAATGCATATTTATCTATAATAAACAATGAGACATAAAAATATACCTGCAAAATCATTTCTAGATCACTACTCAGAATAGGTATTTACAAAACCTTTATTTCTCTCTTATAAGCTCTATCAGTGGACATTCTCAAGAGGATATTTTCAGGGTCATGCTTGTTTTGTTAACTTTTCTATTTCCAATATTGAAGAGTAAAAACACAATGACCAGTGCGTCTGGGTGGCTCAGTTTGCTAAGCGACTGTCTTCGGCTCAGGTCATGATCCCGGAGTCCCAGGATCAAGCCCCACATTGAGCCCTGGTTCGCGGTCCCTGCTCCTGCTCAGCGGGAAGCCTGCTTCTCCCTCTCTCACTCCCCCTGCTGTGTTCCCTCTCTAGGTGTGTTTCTCTCTGTCAAATAAATAAATAAATCTTAAAAAAAAAAGACAAAACACAATGACCTTGGTAACTCAGAGTGTAATGTAATGAGAACAACACAAAACTATTTTAACATTGGGGTGATACAATGATCACACTTTATGCAATGATGGATAATAGGGTAATGGATTATTACTGGCCAAGTGACATTTTTTCGTTATGCTTTCATATGCTTCAATTTTTTTTAATTAAGGTAATTTAATTTTCAAGACTGTAAACACCTTTACATAAAATCATATTTCCCAAATCTAGAATATAATCACACATTTCTGCGTCCATAATTTTCTATTGGTAAAGGTCATTACATGATTTCAATAAGTTGGAAACCAAACCACAAAATTAGCAAAGAATATGTCCACCATCTCATATTTTACAAGACATTTATAATAATATTTCTTTTTTGACACAATGCCTACTGTAAGAATTTAAAAACCAATAATATTATATGAATCATTATCATATTAAAAGCATATCAAAACTATTTGTCTCCAGACCTGACAGCACATTTTGCATTACTGCACTGTTGATTTACAACTTTTCCTATGATGTAAGACACTATTGACTTAGATTTGTGCCATTGCTATATATCAGTTTCTAATGCCATATCTTGGTCTTTTCCCAGAAACTTTTGAGTATGCTCACAGTGAATGATTTAAAACCTTTTCAGTCTGTATCACCTGGGAGCCACAACATGTGCAAATTTTGACCTTTCAAGTTACTCTCCAATGACACATGTTTAAACTGAAGACAAAGAAATAAGGAAAAATCACTTACTGGAATATTAAATTATCTTCAGTGTTTTGTAGGTTTTGCTCTTTTTAATAAAGTTTAATTTATGATTATTTACTTTCTCAAAGAGAATGGGAATAAGACTTAAAAAAATACTGTATGTTGCTTGAGACAGACCACAAGAAGTGGGCATAAAAAGAAAGAAAAGGCAAAGTAACTTAGAAACAGTTACCTGGTCTCATGTCTCCAATTCTCCCATTCTCTTTTGGGCCCACTAAATCAGGCTTTTTTCCTTTCTACCCCACCATGACTTTTCTTATCAAGGTCTCTAGTTACTTCCACATTTATTAACTGTGATAATTTTTTTTTTTAAAGATTCTACCCATTTATTTGACAGAGAGAGAGATCACAAAATGGCAGAGAGGCAGGCAGAGACAGAGGAGGAAGCAGGCTCCCTGCTGAGCGGGGAGGAGGAAGCAGGCTCCCCGCTGAGCAGACAGCCCTCCGTGGGCCTGGATCCTAGAACTCTGAGATCATGACTGGACCTGAAGGCAGAGGCTTTAACCCACTGAATCACCCAGGCATCCTAACTGTGATCATTTTAATGATCATTTTTCACTGGACCTATCCATAGCATTTGAGAAAATTCTGTGAATTTAAAAAAAAAAAAAGTTTCCTTTTTTTTTTTTAAATTTCAAGAAGCCATGCACACCTGATTTGCCTCCTATCTCACTGGTTACTCTTTTTAAATCTCCTTTCCTAAATGCTTTCTCATCTCCCCATACTCCTTTTGGAAAGCTCACTACTCTTTCCATGGACATCTCTCTTTTCAGTTAATACTCACTCCCTTAGCAATATCATCAAGCCATATGGCTAGAAATAGGACCACTTTCAGATTTAAAATCTCTAGCCTAAATAGCTTTCCAGAATGAAGACTGCTATATGCCCATTCAATATTTCCAATTGGAAATTTCACAAAATCCTCAAATTTCACCTCTCTAAAATTGAGCTCCTGATGTCCAGTTTCAAGTCCACTATATCTGCTTTTCCCACTGTCATATATTTGTTGTTTGTTCCTGTAATTTAATACCACTTAATTTTCTCCTATTCTTTATTTTAACCACTCAGTAAACTCTGGCAGCTCTATCTTAAAATACATAAAGGTTTTGAACACTTAATACCTCTTTTACTGCCACAGCTCATAGCACCATGGTGTACTTACATAATTGCAACAATGTTTCAACTACTATCATGACATGACTTTATCTATCCCATGACTCTGAGATCATGAGAGCAGAAATCAAGTCAGGCCATGAACCAACCAAGGTACCCAGGTGCCCCTCATATAGCTTAGTTTTACTACCTGTGAAAAAATCTGAACTTCTGTAAGAGTTGAAAAGAGGTTAAGCTGATGTAGTAAGGAAAACATGGCCAGTGGTCCATATTCCAAGGAGTCTTTATGGACTCATGAGTACTTTTATTTAGTATTTATGGATAAAATATAAATCAATGAAGACTAATAAACTTCGGAAAAATAAAAACATACTAGTATCTTGAATTTACTGATATTTGTTATGAATAATTGATTAAATTAGAAAAGCCCGAATTAGGAGCTTTATAAACTATAGTACATCCAAATATTAAGAAACTCTGCAGCTGACTAGGGCTTTTTAAAAAATATGCCTTGTTGGAAGTTTTTAATTTAGAAATATATAAATATGTTACATAAATGGAAAACAAAATGAAATTTTTAAAAAATCTTGTAAAATATCAAAAGTGAAATAAAACAAATAGAACTATCTTTTGAGGTTGGGATGATCATACAGGAGGAATTATTTCAAGCAAATCTAGATGTAGTGATTTCTTTAAGTCTAGTGGGATATGCTCCAAGGACAAAAAGAATGTTTAAATGTGAACTGTATTTTTTGTTCACATTGCTACTGCTAGTGCTTGCATTATTATCCTGAAACCACTGTATGCATTGAGTGATGAAGACAATGAGTCTTAATGTTTGTCACTGAGAACCTTGTACACACACACACACACACAATTTCCTTGTTCTGATAATAGACTCAGAAAAAAAAAAAAAAAAGACCAAAACAGAAGAATGTATACCCTATTGCCCACATTACAGTTTCTAAAAATCATTTAATGGTAAAGGAATAAGGCTTCCTTGGTGTAATTTCCCAGCTTCCATATCAGGCAGGAATTGTTTAAGATTATCTGACAATATATGCTCTACCAGAAAGTAAACTATGTCAAGTCTGAACAACTCTTTAAGTCCACTTAAGGAGCCTCCCTACTGGTCAGTTTGTGGAAATTTGAGCACCACCAGGAAAAATAACATTGAGAGCTCTCATAAAAAAGTGAATGCGAATTGAGAATAGCTGGTATTACAGTAAGAAAGAAAAATAGTTTAAGTATACTAGATCTAAATTAAATAGACATAAATCCTGAAATAAACTTTATTGTGTTTTACCACAGGTACTGCTAATGACAATGTAGCCTGATAGAAATGTAGGACTAATGTTCAGGGCTTCTTGGAAAGCAAACATAAAACAAAATGGACTTGGAGCATAATACTGGGACATAAGGATGCTTTCAAGGATTTCTGCAGGCTAATGCTGGGATGATGATACTGGAAAGTAAATAGGATATATACCAAAAAATTTGGCAAAGCAATAATAGCATGAGTGAGAAGAGGGAATAGGTACTGCCATATGAAATAAAATTAATCTACAAAATAATCCTGAGTCTATGATAATTTTTTTAAAAAAGATAAATTAACATGAAACTCTAATTAAGCACAGTCAAGTGGAACAGTTTATTGGAATTTTCTAAAAAGTCCTCATGTTGACTATCACAGTTTGTAAGATGAAGAATAGATAGTAAATTTCCAACTGGTTTAAGAACTGCAAGAATCCTCATTGTTTTCTACCTGGTGATATAAATGTTTAATTCCTAGTAAACTAAATTATCTTTAAGATAAAATAACTTAGCTAATAATAATTAGGTCAGATATAGCTACTGAGCTGACGCTTAGGAGAAAACAGACCTATGACAAATAACTCCATATTTTTTTTAAGAGTTTTAAATTTATTTTAGAGAGAGAAAAAGAGAGAGCACATGAGGGGGTGTGGAGGGGAGAGGGGAGAGGGAGAGAGAATCTCAGGAAGATTCCACCCCCAAGGGAGCTAACTAAGGGCTTAGCTCATAACCCTGAGATCCTGACCTGAACTGAAATCAAGAGTCAGCTGCATAGCCAACTGAGACAACCACACACCCCAATAACTCCCCACTTCTGATTAACAACCTTATGGAGATGGAACAAACCCAATTTTTAATGTTTATTGTCAGAGTTTAATCATGTAAAAGGACTCAGCCATGCCCATAAGATGGGCTTATCATAGGGACATCTTTCCACAGAGACATTCTATGTTTTTCAGTTAACACCATGATGTTTATGCGCACCTGCATGGCTCAGTAAGTTAACTGTCTGCCTTCCACTCGGGTCATGATCCAAGAGTCCTGGGATTGAGTCCCACATCCAGCTTGCTACTTGGCAAGGAGTCTGCTTCTCCCTATACCCCTCCTCCCTGCTTGTACACACGCTCTCTCTGTCTCTCTCGCGCACTCTCTCTCACTTCCTGTCTCAAATAAATAAATAAAATAAGATAAAAATACCATGATGTTTATGAAGTGCCCAAGGCAACAACACACATCATTTTCCATGAGCCAAAGTCCACTCCATAGGTAAATAACAGAACCATGAAAGTATTTTATCTTGGTACCATTATAGGTCGATTAAAGGAAGGGGTGTTCAAATATTCTATATTTGTTGTCACCCAAAGAAAAGATCTTTTCAAAGAAATTGGTTAAGGAAATGTAATTTTTCTAGCACCTCCACTGCTCCTAACCAAATACAATACAACATCCTCTCTTGCCTGAATAATTGTTGTGACCTTTCTTTTTTCTCAAGATTTTATTTATTTGAGAGAGAGAAAAGAGAGAGTGAGAGCGAGCATGAGTAGGGGGAGGTACAGAGGAAGAGGGACAAGCAGACTCTGTTCAGCACTGAGCACAGTCCTATCTCTCTGCCCTGAGATCATGACCCAAGCCAAAATCAAGACTGAAATGTTCAACCAACTAAGCCACATCAAGGTGGTCTTGCTGTGACCTGTCACCCTATTCTCAACAATTTATTCTTAGTTTGCATAAATCTGGTCATGTCAATCATCAGAATCTTACCAAAGGCTTCATATTTTATTCAGAAGAAAAGACACAGTCCTTAACAATAGCCTATAGGTCTTACATGGTTCAATCCCCCAATATCTGTGTGATTCAATCTCCTACCAACCTACCTCTTGCTCACTTTACTTTATCCACACTGTCTCTTTCTTATTCCTCAAACTCACCAGGCATTATTTTGTCTCAGTGGTTTTGAATTTGTTGGTTCTTCTCACCCAGTTCATTCCCCCAATATTAGTATGCTCACTTTCTTACCTCTGTTAGATCTGTACTCAAATGCCAGCTTCTCAGTAATATTTTCCATGTCTGCTATCTTAATAATCTCAAGTTCCCATCCATTTCATCCTATCTTTCCTCCATATTTTAGTTCTCTTTATTGTCATCCAACATAACTTTTAAAAAATCTTGTGAATGTTCTTTTTAAAATTTTTATTATTGAAGTATAGTTAACATACAGTATTACATTCGTTTTAGGTATATAGCATAGTGATTCGACAATTCTATATAGTTTGCTGTGCTCACAATTATAAGTATAGTCACTATCTGTCATCCTACAATACTGTGGACTGTATTCCCTATGCTGTAATTTTCTTCTCTGTGACCGATTTATAGGAAATGTGTAGTTTGTACTTCTTATCCCCTTCACTTATTTTGCCCATCCCCCACCCTCCTCCTCTCTGGCAACCACCAGTTTGTTCTATGTATTTATGAGTCTGTTTCTGCAGGCTTTGTTTGCTGTGTTTTTTATGACTAAAATCGTATGGTATTTGTCTCTCTATCTTATTTCACTTAGCAAACTTCCCTCTTGGTCTCTCCAAGTTGTTGCAAGTGACAAGATGTCATTCTTTTTTATGGATGAGTAATGTTCCCTTGTATACATACATCACATGTTCTTTATCCATTCTTCTATTGTTGGACACATGTTGCTTCCATATCTTGGCTACTGGGAATAATGCCACAGTAGACATTGTTGCCTCTCAGAAGAAAGCTCTGTAAGGTCTAAAGTTGCATCAGTTTTGTTCACATATATGTTTCCAGCATCTATAGCAATACCATTTACATAATCAGTGAAATTTTTAAAATATCATCTGAAGGAAGAATATAGCTACAAATATCCCAAATCACATTTTTAAATTTTCTTTTCTTCTAAATACCAGACTCTTTTGAAATTAAATTTATATCATTATGTAATTTTGCGCAATAGCAAAATAAAAATGCCTCATATATGAAAACTGGATACAAGAGGCTTAATTTCAGATGATCATGGATATTACATTTGTCCTATTTTCCATCTACAGAGGAGAAATACATATTATTCCATTTTGTATCACTTTCTCAGAACAAAAATTGGTTTTGTTTCTTTGATAAACTAAATAAAGAAAATTAATTAATCTATATTTATAAAGAAGTACACCCATATTTTATTTTTGGAAAAAAAATCTTGACGAATTGATGCCCCTAAATAAGTTATTGATTCTGACATGACTATGGAAAGCCTATAATACATGTCTATCCAAAATAGTTTTCCTGTCTCTTCTCCATAGCCAAGACCATTACCTTCTTTTAAGTTTGACTTTGTTAACTGCTCTTTGTACATGAAGTTTCCTCTGCACTGTTTACACAGTCTGAGAGTACTGTTCCCAAAGCTTCTAAGATAAAGTGTGCTGATTCCTTATCTTGGGGTGCAAGATTTTCCATGATTAATCTAAACAAAGTCTAAACATCTTTGTAGCATGTTCTTTATCAGAGTCTTTGGTATAGTCCGATCAAACTATTTATACTTTTCTGAAATACTTTACTATCTGTATTTCTTTTTCTGCAAGAAATTCCTTTCACCTCTTCTAATGAGCACCTGTAAATCCTGGGAAGCCAATCGAAAAACCTGTAGTTTTTGTTATAACTCATATATTATTTTATTAAAGTTGTTTTTGGAGATAGTGCTTTAACATTTTTTTCAGTTTTATATTTACTTACTTATTTTTTATTAACATATAATGTATTATTTGTTTCAGGGATACAGGTTTGTGAATCATCAATCTTACACAATTCACAACACTCACCCTAGCACATACCCTCCCCAGTGTTCATAACTCAGTTACCTCATCCCTCCCCCATAACCCCAGCAACCCTCAATTATTTCCTGAGATTAAGAGTCTTTTATAGTTTGTTTCCCTCCCTAGTCCCATCTTGTTTCACTTTTTCCCTCCCCCCCTTAACCCCTTACTTTAACTTTTGATACATTGTTGCAAGTATCCATGTTAATACTGTGATACATTTGTTGGCAGGGACTGTGTCATACCATTTTTATAACTCCAGTTCCAACTGAAGGTTATTTCTTTAAATGTTTAATTAAATTAACAAATGAAATAATAAGAGAGTATAGATTCACTAGAATTTTGTAAATTAATTTTGAGCATAAAATCAAAATTATTGTATTTCTTATTTGTTAATTTGTTTTGAAATAGCGTCATTTTTCTTTTCTTTAAACTTTCTAAATGAGATTCTGACTTTCAGAGTTGATGTTTCTTTTAGAATGTCTGGATATGTCATCATACCAATATCACTGAAAATTGTTTTTTTCAAATTTTCTTTTCCTTTAGACTAGATAAATTGTTCAACTTTCCTTTTGTGAATTTAAAATGAGCCAGGTAACTTTTTATACATCTTTCCTCTTACTTCATCATCTAGTTCTTTGTTGATAGGGAGAAATCCAGAGTAAGTTGCCCCTCACTAGGATTCTACATCCTAGTGAAAGCAGAAACTGTCAGTCAAGTCAAAATTTTATGAGATGCTTAGTTTTTAGCAGAATAAAAGCTCCAAAGGAAATGAAAATCCCCTTTCTCTTATGTATATTGCTTCTGTTTCAATTTTATCATCCACATGAACAAACTCAAATATTTTCTAGTATGGTGAAACAGGTACACACACACACCATGACCTTGTTGTCTTTTCTTTCCCTTCCAATTACCTTTTTAGGGTATTAATTCCACTCCCATATCATTGTGTGTGTGGTTTTTTTGGGATTAGGTGGTCTTCTGAAAACATTTCCCCAGTGCATACCCTTAAAAGCAGGGAAATGTATCGCCTTACTTTTGGGAAGTATATGGAAGTCTGTTTTGTTTGGATATTTCTTTATTTCTTAGTCTATACAACACTTCCAATAAATGTTTATCAAAACTCAACTTGAAAACCTCACATTTCTAATGTGAGAATTTTACCTTAAATCAAAATGAAATTTAAATTTTAAAATAGCTCAAAGACAAATGATTTCTTTTTCCTTTTAATGATTGGCTTGAAATTTACTTTTTGGCAAATTACAGCACATAGACTTCAGCTTCCAAGTGAAAAGTCCTGCAAGGATTTGAGGGATGCTCAACTGATTCACTGAATTTGTCTTTTCATTATTAGCTACTTTTAATGTTAAATAAAATTTAACACTTTAACAAAAAAGCATATAAATTCAGATATATATTTTTAGTCCCATAAAAATCTTTGATATGTTCAAATTTTTGAATTTCTTTCAAGGCAATACTGTCTAGAATCAGCCCTAGTTTATCTCACCTTTTAGATTTATTTTGAAATCAAGAATTTTTACTTATTTATTTTTATATGTCTGCATCATTCCTGAATATCTTTATTTACCTGTTATACCCAGTGTTCTTAAATTTTCTTGATTAAAAGTATTCTTTTCTGGAAATTTTTCTACTGTGACCACTTTGTTTTATCTTATTAAATTCTATGTTAAAATTTAAAAATTAAAATAATGTGCAATCACCATAACAAATGAAACACTGCAAAATATATAAAGAAAAAATAATCACCATCACCTATCTCTTCCCTGCCCACTATTCATTGCTTGAAGAAAGCAACATTGACAAGATTATGGGTACCTTCCACAGATCCCTCCATGTGGATAGAATTGTTAGGCATATTATATATATATCCCAAGACTGTTCCGTTGTTTCTGCTCTTGTACTTAATTATCACACCATATGTGTTAATCTACATTTTTCTTTTAACAGCGTATCTGTTCTTTTCTGTGTCAGGAGGTCATGTCAATTACACTATTTCCCATAGCTGTATAATAATCTATGTTATTTTTACCACATTCTTTACTTAAATATTGTTTTAGATGTGTATTTTTTTTTAAGATTTTTATTTATTTGACAGAGAGAAACACAGCCAGAGAGGGAACACAAGCAGAGAGAGTGAGAGAGGGAGAAGCAGGCTTCCTGCCGAGCAGGGAGTCTGATGTGGGACTCGATCCCAGGTCTCTGGGATCATGACCTGAGCCAAGGCAGTCGCCCAACCAACTGAGCCACTCAGGTGCTCCTAGATGTGTACTTTTAAATACTTTGTCACTTTTGTGGTGAATGATGGTAATTTGGTATTGCTTTAATTTGATTTTTAGATAAAAACTCTTAGTTGTGTAAAACTTTCTGTCCTATTCTTCCTTCTTGTTGTGAGATGAACTCTCCTTTTTTTATGAATTCATGATTTGGCTATCAAAATAATTGATTCACAAAAGCCAATCTTATTCAGTTTAACCCAGTGGGACAAGTGGTGATGTTAGAAGCACTTAGATTTGAATCTTTGATGCATTACCTGTAAGAACCTGTACATCTAATTTTCAGATTTATTTCACCTGAAAGAAAATACCACTAAAAACACTATACATTGCAATATGGTGAAGATAAATACTATAAAGCCCTAAGCAAATCCCTTCTACATAAAAAGAAATATCTCTTTTTAATTCATGACTTAAAAAAAAAAAAAAGAAGACCATCTCCATCTATATTAGCTTCAGTGTGATATAGGAGATTCCAAAGCCACTAAAAAAAAATATAATGTGTTGATTAGCCTGACTAGCTCAGTTGGTAGAGCATGCAACTCTAAGAGGTAGTCATGATTGAGTTTAATAAAAAGCACACAACTTGCTCTTAGAATAAGTTGGCTTAAGTCCCATTTGGGTAAAACTTCCAGAGATGAATTCACCTCATTTATAAAGTATAATAATTTTACCTTCCTTATAACTTGACTGAAAGAATTAAACCACACCAAATATATGGATATGCCTATAACTATTTCTTAGGCATAATAAACTTGTAATATACAAGAGTTGAGTTAGTAGAGTTTCTGTCGAGTCATTCAACAAGCACATATCATGCATCCACTGTATGTCAGGCATTATTCACAGCCATGTAAACTCAGATAGATAATTTAGATACAATTCCTTTTCTTGTGGAATTCAGAGAAGGGAAAAGTTATTGTTGGGTAATTGTTAAATATTTCAGTGGATGACTCGTGATAGAATAATGAACACAAACGTGGTTGTGAGAAAACTGGGCATATAGAAATAAGAACAATACATTGGATATGACAGTATCAAAAAGAATATTAAGATATGCAAATCCATAAATACAAAAAGTAGATTAGTTGTTGCTTAGGACTTGGGTGGTGGGAAGATGGGTAATCATTGCTAAAAGATATGGGATTTCTTTTTGGGGCAATGAAAATATTTTGAAATTGGATAGGGGTGCTATTTTAACAACCTGTAAATATAGTAAAACAAGTACCTGAATTGTGCATTTAAAAAGGTGAATTTTTGTGGTATGTGAAATTTATCTCAAGTTAAAAAAAGGTAGGAGAAAAAAAAAGACTCTGAAAGTAACTGGACATAGAAGTGGTAAATAGGTTGAGGTTATGTGATTCAAAATTTTGATGCCACTTAATAAGTACCCTATCAGTGACTTCAAATACAAATTACTATGTATCTTTTCTAAAGTAGTAACATAACTCTTCCCAATACACACTCTCCAACATTTGACAAATTTCTCATAGTAACATTCTGATTTAGTCCAGCAATTGCCTCTTGAGCTAAATCTAACTTTTTAACGTTTAATAGAATAGTATTTTGTTCCATCCAGATGCCACTCATCTGTTTACTCAATTTCCTTCTTCAATTTCCTAAATGAGTACTAGATTCACATTTTAATACTTCTCAGCTTTTCTTTTTAGGAAGAAATATTTTCTTTCCTGTGTAGTATATGCAACTTATTTGCATTATTTATGAGGAACAAAAGTGTTATAAACACCTACCAAGGACTCAGAATTTTCCCAATGGTTTTATGATTCTTTTTCAGTTACTCAATAGCTATAAATATAGTAGTTATAGGAGGACTTGTGTAGAATATAAAAATAACCAAAGTAGACTACATATCTTTAGTGTGAATGAGAAACCCACTAAAAATGTCCCTAAACAAAAGTCTTAGAAAAGTGAATATTTATTCATTATTACCCTTTCTGAGATTTAAAAATAAATTAAGAACAAATAGAGTAAGTTAGAATAAAACCCATTTGCCCATGTGAAACCTCTGATTTAAAAAAAAAAAAATTGAGCCAGTTATAAGGACAATTTAAGCTTAAAAAGTAATTTTCTTGAGTTACCTAGCTATCTCAAGCAAATGAGCCTTTTAGTTCAATTTATATAAAGTGGCATTAATTCTTCATGGTATTTTGTGCAAAGCCAGAAAAAGCCTATATTTCCCTTCTTGCTGAAATAAAAAAAAATTATACTGAAGAGAAAGCTAAATCTATACTATATTTCATGAGCTCTGTATGAATGTGTCTTTAAACCATTTGGTTGAATCTTCCCTACCAAGGCAAAACAAAACTTTTTTTTAATAAGGTCTATACATTGTTTAAATATATTTCATAATATAAGTCTTTTTAATTCTTTGATTATGTTTTTTACACCTAATATCAAATGCTATCTTGCTTTGAAACTCCAAGAAATAGTCTAATCCTACAAAGCAGCAAGAAAAGTAATTTTCAGAGACTGACAATCAGGAGTGGGTGTTGATAAAAGGAGTATCTTCCTTTTACTCTCCTCCCTTAAAAAAAAAAAATGACATTTTAAAAAACCAGTGCTTTTGAAGACTATGTGGCCAGAATTGTCAACATGTTTATATATAACAGTGCTCTTTCCTTCTTATATTTCTAATGGACTTAGCTTTCTTACATTGCTTAAAAAAATGCACTTCAAATATTTTAGATGTGTCCAAAACTCCTGTCCTTCTCAATTACTTTAATTTAGTTTTAATTTAAAATACATCTTAAAAAAAGACTTTTCTTTTTTAAATATTTTATTTTATTCATTTGAGAGAGAGAGACTGCAAGCTCCTGTGAGAGCATGAGCAGGGGGAAGGATCAAGGGGAGAGGGAAAAGCAGAATCCCTGCTGACCAGGGAGCCTGACCAGGGGCTGGATCCCAGTACCCCAGAATCATGATCTAATCCAAAGGCAGATGCTTAACTGACTAAGCCACCCAGGCACCCCATAAAGAAGAATTTTCATCTTGACAGAACTAAGTATTTATTTGTGTATGGCATTATTCAGAATGGCAGCCTATTTATCTGTCCATAACTGAACCCAGAGCTTTTCCTCCATTCCCAGGTCTAGTGAATACTGTAGAGGAGAAAAACTTTTTCCTTTTTCCCTTTTAGGTTATTTGGCTGCCCTAATAATTAAATTGACATAAGACAGATTGACAGGAGAAAGATCATTTAATAAATAATGGAAAAAATATTTTTCAAAATAGAAATGAAGGAATTGTAACACTAATGTTACAGAATAAACAATTTCCAAACAAATTTTGCTCTAAAATCTAAAGTTAAGGGACGCCTGGGTGCCTTTAGTTTACAGTTTATGTTTATTTGTTTTTTTGTTTTGTTTTGTTGTTTTTTGGAGTTTTTTAAAGAAAATATATAAATTCTTAGGAGAGGTTTTCCCTCTATACTTTTACATATAATGTACTCTCGAATGGCTAGAATTGAGTGAGAGAAAAAAGAGAGAGAGGAGAAGATACAAAGGTACCATCTTCCCAGTTTGTTCTCTCAGTGAAGGTATAAATGGAAAGCATAACTAAGATCACACATGGAGGGGAGCGGATTTTGCCATCCCATAATATGTCTCTGGCATTAGAATTCCTTTGAGTTAAAGGCAATCAACACCCAGCAGATTCAGGAAAAGTTCTTTATCACCCCCTTAACTGCCTCAATTTACAACTAAAGGGGTCTTGTACCAAGAAGAGAGCTATTACAGGGATTAACTTTTTTTTTAAAGATTTTATTTATTTATTTGACAGAGAGAAAGAGAGATCATAAGTAGGCAGAGAGGCAGGCAGAGAGAGAGGAAGAAGCAGGCTCCCCGCCAAGCAGAGAGCCTGATGCAGGCCTCCATTCCAGGACCCTGAGATCATGACCTGAGCTGAAGGCAGAGGCTTAACCCACTGAGCCACCCAGATGCCCACAGCCCACAGGGACTAACTTTTTACCTGAGGAACTTATCTGCATAACAGGACAACTTTTGTTTCCCACACTTTTCCCCTGTGCAGAATGGTCTTTCTTTCCATTGTGCCCTAGACCAGAGCCCCTCCCTTAGCGCTAGAGATTGTAAATCACAATCACCTGGCTGTCCTTTGGGTCTCCTATTCTTGTGGTACTCCCATACATATGAAATTTGTCTCTTGTTAGTCTGTTTTATATCAATTTAATTATTAGACCAGCCAAAGAACCTAGAAGGAAAGAAAGAAAAAATTTGCTGGCCCTTCGCTTGAGCACACATGCACACAGACACATGAACATACACACCGTCTAGATTTCTAATTAATTTTCAGCTGGAGTTACAAGTTTTTTGTTTTTTTTTTCTATAGTTTCCACTTTAGTTATTACTCAGTTCCCTGGCATCCTTCCAATGCTTCCTTTTCTTAGAAACCTGATTTTCACCGTCTCATTGTTTACAGTGCATTCAAACTTTCCAGCTCTTTTCTCCTCCTTTTGCTTTTCGCGCTTTCATTCTTAAGTAAATGGGAGGCCTTAAAAGCCTTCCTGCTGTGCACTGCTAACTTTGGAAAGTGACTTTCTAATGAGGGAGAGACTGCCCTTCAGGAAGTTTCAATTTTCCCCCCCATGAATCGCCTTTTTCAGCATTCTTTCATATATTAGAGGCGCCTTTGTCTGGGCGCTCATTTACAGCCCTGTAGCCCTCTGGAAAGGGGTTGAGCTGAAAGTCAGTGAAATGAAGCTTCTGTCCCGCCTCCTGCTCAGCATCTTCACTCATTCTATAGTCTGTACTTCCCTGTATGTTAGAGAACTAAAATCTCCTTTGCTTTCTACCCCTTCCTTCCACTCACTCTTCTCTTCTCTGTATTTCTTCCTTTCTTCCTGGTTGTCTTTCAAAAGGTTTAAAAGGTAAATTATGTGTTGGGGCTAAAGGCAGGCCACGCCAAGATGAGCCAGTTTGACATGAAGATTATTCTGAGCTGAAGTCAGCCAAGATCTGCTGGGCTTAGGAGAAGCTTTACCTCTTCCTTATCTACATCAAAGAATCTAAATTGGGTGTCTTTCCCACAATAGTGGTTATTAGCAGAGATAAATGTTAATCTAAGTGACATATCTGTATGGCGACAAACATCTAATTACCAAGTATCTGTTCCTTATATCCTGTGAAATATATTTCTTTCCTCTGAAGTCCCAAACACCTGCTTTCTTAGGATGACATGTATACTTCATTTTGCCTGATTGCTTTAGGAATGTCCGTGTCTGTGTGAATCCCTTATATAGATATTACTAAATTTGATTTTCTTCTGTTAATCTGTCTCATGTCCAGTTTATTCTTAGTTCAGCTAGGACCCTTGAAAGGGATGGGAACTACTGTTCCCTGATATACACTGTACAAAAAACTTTGTATGAGCAGAGATGTTCCTACCTGCAGAATGACATATCAGTTTACTGCAAAAAGCAGATCTCTCTGTTCAATATATAACATTAATGAGTGTGAAGTAATATTATGGGGGAAATAATATCTTAATTCAGGGTCTGCTATGCTCCAGCTGCTGTGCCAAATAACCTCCCTACTTTATTTCATGTATAGTCACTGCTGATTGTGATATGAGTACACAAACCCAATTATATAGATTGAGAAATAGGCCTAGAGTGATCTCTGTTCATGAAATCTGTCAATTCAGGAAAGATTATAGTGTTGGTTAAAATCAAGGAAGAGAGATGGATGAACAGGGAATAACTGCCTAAGGTTATTCCCTATTCATGAGGCATGAGGTGTCTTCTTGGGGTGATGAAAATGTTTGGAATTAGACAGAGATGGCAGTTGTATAATATTATCAAAGTACAAGATGCTTCTGAATTGTTTACTGGAAAAATGATTATGTCATGTGAATTTTAGCTCAATTTAAAAAAAAAGTGTTTATAGGAGTGATATTAAGATTATTTGCCCAGCAGGGATCCCTGGGTGGCTCAGTCATTGAGTGTCTGCCTTCAGCTCAGGTCATAATCACAAAGTCCTGGGATCAAGCACTGCATCGGGCTCCCTCTCTCACCCCCTGCTTGTGTTCCCTCTCTACCTGTGTTT